>PVIH01010540.1:0-74622 GCA_004025045.1 Sigmodon hispidus
GTGAGATATGTGGTCTGTTTGCAGATTGTTTTTCTTCTGTGTTCTGGGAAATGAACTCGGGTTGTTAAGCTTGTGTGGCAGGCATTTTTAACCTACTGAGCTATCTCATAGGCCCTTGTTTTGTTTTAGATGTAGTCTCACCATATTCTAGGCTTATCTAGAACTTATTGTGCAGCCAAAACTGGCTCTAAACTCACAGCAATCTTCCAACCCTAGTCTTTCAAGTGTTGGGGTCACAGGTAGATAACTGCCATGCCTAGTTCTCTCTGTGTTTTTTTTTTCAAAGAATTTTATTTTATGTGTGTGAACTTCTGAGCACATATGTGTGGTTTCATGTGCCACAGCAAGTGTGTGAATATCAGAGTATAACTTATAAGAGCTGGTTCTTATATGTGAATCCTAAGATCAGACTCAGACTGTCAAGCTTGGGGCTGGTGCCTTTACTTATTGAGCCGTTTGCTGGTCTTTATTATGTCATTATTAATACCCTACAGATTTTGGCCATTTGAAGTGTCTCATACAATGTGCTTTAGCATTTCACAGATCTGTGTCAATATCATGGCAATTAATTTTGAATCACTTAATTTCTTAAAAAAGAAATTCCAAGGCTTGGGATGTAGTTGGTAGTTTGTTCAGTAGATAGTGTCCCATCCCCAGCACTGCATAGGTAGGGCATATTTGTCATATGTGAGGTGATAAATGTCATGAGCCCTGTCCTTAATTATAAGACTAAAATTTTCTTCAGATATTACTAAATGGTGGGAGGGCAGGGGTAGAACTGTTTCCATTAAGAATCATTAACTTTGGGCTTGAATAATAGCTCAGCAATTAAGAATGTGTACTGCAGGCTGGACCTGGTGTCACATGCCTTTAATCCTAGCACTTGGAGGCAAAGAATCACAAAGGTGATCTCTGTGAGTTGAGGCTAGCCTGGTACTTACATAGTGAGTTCCAAAACAGTGAGGACTACATAGAGATATACTCTATGTGACTGCTCTTGCAGAGGACCTGAGTTTGTATCTCAGCACTCACAGTAGGCAGCTCACAACTGCTTGTATCTCCAGCTCCAGGGTATCCAGTGCCTCTGCCCTGCACTTGTGTACATACCCACACACAGATGCTTAATTAAAAATAAAATAGTCATTGGCTTGAGAAATCTACTTCTATTCTTATTTATACAAGTTACTTTTATACAAACACACTAACAGCTTAAAGGACCTGAGTTTGTATCTCAGCACTCACAGTAGGCAGCTCACAACTCAACTGCTTGTATCTCCAGCTCCAGGGTATCCAGTGCCTCTGCCCTGCACTTGTGTACATACCCACACACACAGATGCTTAATTAAAAATAAAATAGTCATTGGCTTAGAGAAATCTACTTCTATTCTTATTTATACAAGTTACTTTTATACAAACACACTAACAGCTTAAAGGTGGTGTGCGTGTTTGTTTTTTAAATTGAGATGGGTTCTCATAGAACCCTATGATGACTGTGGACTTCTGATTATTTTGCTGTTACCTCACAAGTTCTGGGATTCCAGGTATGTACCATCACTTCTGGTTTATACAGTGTTAGGGATGGAACCCCAGGGCTTTGTGAATGCTAGAGAAGTACTCAACCAACTTAGCTACCTCCTGAGCCTTGAATGGTTTAATTTGCCTCACAGTTTGAGATGTAGCCCATTAGCATAGGGAAAGCACAGTGATGAGACTGGTGTCTGTCCGTGTTGGTAGGAATGTGAGGTGGTTTGTTTCATGTTGTAGGCAGACACCAAGTACAAAGCAAAGCTGCCATATTAACCCTCATTCCATCCTGAACAGCTCAACATCTATCTGCCAAGTAAGCCCCTTGTCCAAAAGGTTGCTCAGCTTCCTTAAACAGCACTGCAGTTGGGGAGCAAGTATTCAAACACAGGAATCTGTGAGGGTGCATTTCATACATGTACCATAACTCTCACCTATCTTCTCCTCTACCTTCCTATATAGCAGCTATTCTTTTTTTTGGTTCATTCCATTTTAAAAATAAATTTGTTTTTGAGTGAATGTGCATGTGTCTATATATGTGTCTGGGCACATAGGCTACAGTTTTCCTGTAGTGATGGAGATGGGATTTGGCTTTCTCCTTCTACCATATAGATCTTATAGAGATCTTGGGGGTAGAACTCTGATCATTAGCTTGGTGATAAGCATTTTTTGGACCATCTTCTTCTATGAGATGGTCAACCTCATCTTTCTATTCTTAGAAACATATAAATAGGGACTGGAAAGATGACTCGGTAGTTAAGAGCACCTGTTCGTGCAGAGGACCTGGGTTCAGGTCCCAGCACACACATGGCAGCTCACAATCATCTATAACTCTAGTTCCAGGGTGTTTGATGTTCTCTTCTGGCCTCTGTGGGCAGTGTACTGCACATGGT
Source organism: Sigmodon hispidus (assembly GCA_004025045.1). Taxonomy (NCBI): domain Eukaryota; kingdom Metazoa; phylum Chordata; class Mammalia; order Rodentia; family Cricetidae; genus Sigmodon; species Sigmodon hispidus. Next base: position 2,418 of record PVIH01010540.1, read on the forward strand.
ACACTTACAAATATGCAGGTAAAATGCTTACATAAATAAAAATGAATCTTGAAATTAATTAAAAATAAAGTCATGTGTATGTCTATCTGTCACCTCCCCTTTTTAGATAGATCACAGCATATTCTTCTCATTTTTTTGATTTGCCTTTTTCACTTGGCATTATATGCTGGAGATCACCCCATGGAAGGGTATAAAAATATTCATGATTTTTTATAGCTTTCAATTTAAACCATAATGAACCGTCACTTCCCAGCCAGATGGTACTTTTAAGCCTTATGCTCAGAAGGCCTCATATCAGCAAAGAGTTCCTTAGGAGGCTTTAATAGAAATGTATTTCCTGAGTAATAGCTGCAGTTGCTCTGCCAGGAAAAGATGGGTTTTCTTCTTCAGAAGATATGTTGGGATAGGAAGGAATTTTACCAGTAGGTGCCGCTATTAGACAGCTTTGTTGAGATTAAGTCTTTGCTGACTACTCTTAAGTCTATATGTGTGTACAGAGAAAAATTGATACACAGGATAAAAAGTTAAATCTATACAAAAGGCATAAAAGGACTTTATCAGCATTTTGTGTATTTTATTAGCATTTATTAGCCTTTAGTTCAGGTGTGTGTGTGTATACACCTGTCCATATGCATGGATGGATATATAAACTTTTAGGGGAAGAGGCAGTTCAGTGAATGAGAACTCAAGGCACCATGTATACTAGCTAAGTATCTTACCACTGGGGCGCACCCACAGCCACTTTCGCTAGCATGCTTGAGACATTGTTCCCACCTTAAACTAATCATCTATCATTGTGTAAGGGCCTCTTACAGCTGGTCTAGCTGTGTATACTATGGGCATGGCAGAACTTATTGCATTTATGATATTGTGTATTTAGGTTTTACTTTTTATTTTGTTAACCTTAAATCACTCTACATTTTGACCTCCATGTAGAAATATGTTCTGTTCCCACACATAAGCACATCTGTGGGATAAATCCATAGAAGGGAAATTGCTAAGTCAGAGGATGTGTGCATTTTACATTTCAATGGCTCCTATACACATAAGTGAGATGAAAACAATAAAACCTAATTGCTATTGAATGTCTTTATGTGCTGAGATCACTTTGCTGGAGAAAAATAGCCTTAAGAGCCAGCAGTTGTGCTGATGGCTGAAAGTCTTATTAAAGAAAAAGACTAAGGGGAATGGAATCAGAAGGCAGCCAACACCACAGTGCCCGAGGAATGACTTTACTTGGGCAGATAGCAATTACTTAGTAGGCTTGGTAATTCCTTCTCTTTTTAGCTAAAGAAAGTAAACATGCTGGAAACCAAGAGATTCTTTTAGGATATGTCTACTGTTAAAATTTGTTTTTATTTCATTGGTTGTCATGACCCCCACTCTTTTTTGACATGTAAGATAAATGTTATTGTTGCTTACAAAATCATTGGAGACACTTATTCAGAACAGGCTCTTAACAGGCACACATAAAAGGAGAAATAGATTTTTCTCCAAAGGCTACGTAGATGCTGTCCAAGGGTACCCAAGAGAGGAAACAAAAATTTGTTATATTATGCCATTTCTCTAATTTATCCACAAGACCTAATGAAGATTCTGGAACGTTTCACAATTCTACTGGATCTGAAATAACTCGAGTCTTTTTTTCTACTTTAAAGTTGTCTCATGTGCTTTTAGAAGAAGCTTATCAGGGACACAGCTGTCTTATGTTCTAACTCTGTGTCAGTGTAAGGGACTAGGTGTTGGACAGTGTCCTGTTAGGTGGGCTGACAGGCTTTAAGGTAGATTAGTGTTCTTTTCACTTAAACATTTAAGAAGGCTGACTTCCTGATTCTTCTCCCTCTTCGGCTTGGTAGGCTTTTGGTAGGATTCTCAGATCTTCTAGGAGAGGTTGGGGCTTAATGTAGTGGGAACCAGTCAGCTTCTTTTCTTTGTTTGGATAATCCAATCCTCCACAATAGCCCAAACCAGTCAATTCTGAGAAAGAAGGGGAACCCCCAATATAAAAGTTCCAGCTCTCCATATAAACTCAGATTGTGGATTCCTGATCCCCTTTCCCACTGGAGATTATGCTTTTCCTGATTTTTTAGTTAAATTAGTGGAAAAAAGAATCTGTTCCTGCAACTTGATGGCATCACTTGAAATCATGCCTGTAATCTCAGCACTAAGAAAGCAGAAGCAGGAGGATATTAAGTTTGAGACCAGCCTGGGCTGTAAATTGTGTTCTAGGCTATCCTCAACCATATAGTGAGACCTTGCTTCTAAACAAAACAATACCAAAAATAAGCACACACACACACATACACACACACACACACACATACACACTATGTAAAATATAACGAAACATTATTAAAGAACAAATGAAAATGTGAATTCATGTAAAACATGACACCATAAACACAGGTGTTGCCTTCAAAACATACATGAACACTCAGATGGTGGTATTAGTAAAAGGAAGTGGGAAAGGGGCTGGAGAGATTGTATAGCAGTTAAGAGGGCTTCCTACTCTTTTAGAGGATCTAAATTTTGTTTCCAGCATCCACATCAGGTATCTTACAAATTGCCTGTTAACTCTAGCTGCAGAAGATCCAACTCCCTCTTCTGTCCTCTTTGGGCACCTGCACATGGCATAAACCCAGATGCACAGACATACATATTTTTAAAAATTTGAAGAAAATGGGAGATTAGAAGTCTTTCCTTTAAATTATTTTACATGTATGAGTGTCTTGCTTCCATGTATGTTTGTATATAATGTGTGTGCCTGGCACCCTGGGAGGCTAGAAGAGGATACTGGATCCCCTGACACTGGAGTTAAAGATAATTGGGTCCATCTGCTTTTTAGCTTCTGAAGTACCTCTCCAGCCCCAGTTAGAATTCTACTACTGAACTACTCATGGGATGGCTGGAAGTGTTTTAGCAAGGTACAAATGGATATCTGAGATGCCAGTAATTGATGATATTCTGATTGCATTTCTTTCTCCTGGTTATGCCTTCATCTATCCTTTTCTGATCTAGGAAGTTCTGATTCAGAGTTGAAATTAATTTGACATCTGATTTGTAAAATAGTTACAATTAAAAGCTGATTTCTGTGAAGGATAATTTATTTTGCCTTTAGTTGAAGCCCTGTTTAAAGTATTTCCTTTGGCTTATTTTCAACAATGTTATATGCTATGCATATTCAGATATCTTTAAAAAAACAAAAAACTCAAACCAGCAAAACAACAACAAATCTCCCAAAAGACCATATCCCTGTAATTCTAGCACTTGGGAAGTAGAGAGAGGAGGATCAGGAGTTTGAGGCCAACTTGGGCTATATAAAACTGTCTCAGACAAACAAGTAGTTGTTTAGGAAACTTGTATTTACTTTTAGAATATTGAAGAATATTTCTACTTGACAAAAATTTTGGAAGGCCTTAGAGAGTTAGTTTGTACTTAAAATCATTTTCCCCAGAAAGGTGGTGGCCAGAAGAAGATTCTGATTGTTTTTGCTCTACCACTCACTACCTTATCCTCTTGAGACAAGGAGTCTCACTGAATCTGGAGCTAGGCTGGTGGCCAGTGATTCTCCTGTCTTTATCCACACAATGCTGGGATTATAGGCACATGCCACTTAGCTTTTTACATGAGTTGGGCATTTGAACTTAAGTTGTCATGCTTGTGTAAGAAGTACTATTACTTATTGAGACATCTCCTCAGCTTCATCTTGTTTTTAAAGATGTGTGCACCACTGTGTGTTTATACCACATGTGTAGAGCAGAAGAGGGCTCCCTTAGAAAAATTAGATCGCTTAGAGCTGGAGTGATAGGAGGTTGTGAGGTGCCCAATGTGGATACTGGAAACCAAATGTGGGCCTTTTGAGAAGGGGTTTTCTCTGTGTAGCCTTGGTTGTCCTGGAACTCACTATGTAGACCAGGCTGGCCTCTAACAGAGATCCACCTGCCTCTGCCTCCTGAGTGCTAGGATTAAAGATGTGCTCCACCCCATCAGTCTAGCAGCAGCTATTAACTCTTAACTGCTGAGCCATCTCTGTAGGGAAGATATGGGCAGTACCATTCATTCCATGGGCTGGTGTCAGAACTAGATACAAAGTTTAAAAGGCCCTGAGAGATGACTTAGCAGGGAGGGTACATGTTGCTATGCCTGAGAAACCTGAGTTCATGTCCTAGGACTCACAAAGTAGAAGGAGAGCATGTTGTCATTCTGTGACCTCCACATACTTACAGTGGTGTATGAATCCATGTGTGCACACCCATTAAAACACACAATACATAAATAAATGTAATTTTAAAACACTTTTTAAAAGTTCAGAAGGAAAAAGTAAGCTGAACACTTATCTCTCTGCCTCATGACAGTGTGACTATCATGTGCTTCACACTGCTACCAGAGTCAGTGTCAACATCCCACCTCCCTCACCTTACACATGGTGGACTACTGTACTCTGAACCTGTGGCCCAGAAATAAATGCTTCTTATTTAAGTTGCTTTTTTCAGGTATTTTGTCACAGCAACAAGAAGAGTAACTAATACATTAATCTCTCCAATCCCCACGTTGTGTTGGTAGTTCATTTGTAATGCTGTTTTTAGGACTCTAAAGTGGATAGCTCCAAACCATTCCCCCCACACCAGTATCTCCTCCCACCAACATTCAGTCATTTCTATTACAAAAAATGAAGTGGTTGAAATACCTATTTCTAAGACATTTCCCATTGAGCTCAAGGTATAAAAGGCTGACAAATACATTAGCTTTAAAGCATTCATGAAGTCAGTCATTTATTGTTAGTATTATGGATTACCCTTAAAACTCACTAATGGGCACTCACTCCAAATTGTACTGGCTCCTTTCAAATAGCAGACTCTGAAAAGGGGTGGGGGTAGGACATAGGAAAGGATGTGTTAGGCAGGGGCCATCATGACTGGAAGAAAAATGGTCCTTTTTAAAAAGAACATTTAAAATTGTATGTATTCAGGGTGTACAAATATGTAAGTTTTGCTGTTTATATACATTATGAAATGATTACTAAAATTATGCTACTATTTACTAGCCACATGGTTTAGTGAATATGATAAAAAACATTTGAGACTCACTCTAACAAGTTTTAATTATTTAGTAATTCGTTTTTTGAGACGGGGTCTCCTTCATATTAGGGTGACCTTGAATTCACTATTCAGCCAAGGATGACCCTGAACTGATCCCTTTGTCTGCAACTCTCAAGTGCGAGATTGCAGTTGGCAGTGGTTGTCCTGGTGAAGTCTACAGGTTAGTGAGCAATAGAATTTTGTGACTGACAAAGTCCTGGCAGTGTTGATTAGAGGGGGAATGTAGATAAACTTGTGGTGATGTGAGGATCAGATCATTGTAAGAAAAGAGAATAAAAAGGTCAACGAAGGATACTCACCCCACTCCCCATTGTTTGAGACAAGGTCACTATATGCTGGCTATGATTCTGCCACAATCCTTTTGCTTCTGCCTCTCGAATGCTGGGATTACAGATATGAGTCACCACATCCTACTTCATTTTTACCCTTTTTGAAGGTTAAACTTAAAACAGTTTTCCCATGCTAGTATATAGAGCTGTCATAGAACATTTCGGTTCTATCAAAGAATGTGTGGCCCCTGCTCTTACTTGCCTTGCTGTGCAAGCCTCTGCTCTGTGTTTGCTACTTCCTTGCAGAGGGTGCCTACCTCAACTTAAAGCATGCTGATGTTACTATATGATTTTTTGGGAGGAGAGGAATAGAACTGGGAATCTAGTACTATTTTACCTAGATCATCATGCTTATGAGGCAGCTGCTCTGCCAGAATTCTAGTCTGTGACTCTTGATACCTTTCTTTTTTTTCTGACCTTGAATTGGTTACTTAGCATGGTACCCAATGAGTTTCATAATCTGAAACCAGAGTGCCTTCTTTATTTGAATACCTGGCTTTTCCTCCAAAGACAAAGCATATGTATTCCTAGAATATCTTTTTAAATTGGTCATGAAGCATTTGCCTGGGATTTCTTTTCTTTCTTTTTCTCCGTTTATTATTTGTGCATGTGCCACTGTTTGCATATAGAAGACAACTTTGTGGAGTTGATTCTCACCTTCATCTTGGTATGAGTTTTGGGGATTGAACCCTAGTTGTTAGGCTTGTGCAGCGAGTACCTTTGCCCACTGAAGCATCTCACTGGTTTTCTCTGGTTTAAATGCTGACTGCCCTGTAAACTCCTCTCAAGGCATCAGGGCACTGTGTACAAAACCCAAAACCAAGTGGAAATTCTGCTTTCCCTATTCATCCCTTCCTTGCTTATCACTGACTTAGAACCTTGGGTCTGGAAGTTAGTACCTTTCATAATTGTTTACCCATAAAAGATGTTTTGTACACTTAGATTAACAATTTCTTACTTTATTTTTGGTGATGCTGGGGATTGAACCCATAATTTTGGTCATGACAGGCAAGCACTTGAAGATGAATCCTGCTCCTCCACCCCCTCACCTTCTTTGAAACAGGGTCTCATTTATACCACCAGGTTGATATCAAACTTGCTACGTATCTGAGAGTGATGAACTCCTGATCTCTTTTATTTACTTGATTACAGGCATAAGCCACCATGTCCATCTGCTTTATATATTTGGAGCTGTAATATGTTTCTGCTGTTAGGGGCTAATTGACACCTACAACATAGGCTAAAGTGGGAGCTAGCTTATCCTAGATAATGAAAAAAGCATCACAAATAAACTTAGAACTGTAGACTACTGGTGGTTGGCAATTGTGATGGTATGTGTTAATTGTCAATTTGGCAGGATTTGGAATCAGGTAGAAGACAGTTATCCAGGCACACCTGCAAGGGACTGTTTAGCTGTTGGGCATGCTTGTGAAGAATTGATTATCTAGGCTAGGTTAATTGAGAAGGAAGAACCACCATAAATGTGGGCAGTACTATTCCACAGGCTGTGGTCCCATACTGAATAAAAAGGAGAAAGCAAGCTGAGCAGTAGCACTCATTGTTCTCTGCTTCCTGACTATAGATGAAATATGAACTGCTGCCTCCAACTGCAGCTTCTAGGATTCTCTTGCAATGATGGACTGTATCCTTAAAATGTGACCCTTCCTTAAGTTGATTTGTCAGGGTATTTTGTCAGAGCATGAGGAAAAGTAAGACAAGAATGAAGCTGTTAAAATCTTAAATACTACAACATCTAGTTCAACAGCATTAAAGCGTAATCCAGCTGGATGTTGTGGCACATGCCTATAATCTTAGCACTGGGAATGCAAAAGTGGAAGGATTTATGCTAAATTTGAAAGTAGCTGATCTACATAAGGGGTTTCAGGACAGTAAAGTCTTCTGACTAAGACTGTCAGGATCATGACCTATCCTGCTTATCCCAGGAATATAATCTGTTAACTTGGAATATTGGTTGAACAAAATAGAGATCCCTCATCTCACCAGAGATGCTTAGTAGACTGTCTACAGTGTCTGCACCTGGTGTTCACAGTCTCAGAAACAAACTAGAGAGAGCCAGTACTTTGGAAGAAAGGAAAGAATAGCTTTTACAAACCAATAGCCGTCTGTTTGTTGTATTTATGTGTGTGGGAGTCAGTAATCAGTTTTCTCCCTTCACCATATGGATCCTAGAGATTGAACATAGGTCATCAGGCTGGACAATACGTATTTCCAGTAGTTGCTTAATTTTTTGAATATACAAAAAATTTCAGTGGTCTGATTATTGGAAAAACTTCTGTAATCATAAAATCACAAGTATACTCTCAAAGTTAAGATAGTTTTATTTTCTGACTGTTGGAATGATGGAGGGCAGAGAGGCTTATCATGAAAATCAATGACTCGGCAATTAAAATTTACTCTCTTTTAATTGAAGAGTATAATTTTTAAAAATTTATGTATTTTGTGTGTGTACCTCTGTGTGTGCTCGCATACCCTGTGATACAGGTGAAGGTCAGAGGACAACTTGCAGAAGTTAGTCCTCTTTCCACCATATGGGTCCTGGAGGGCAAACTCAGGGGCATCAGGCTTGACATCCGTGACCTGCTGAGCAATTTCATCATCTCCCTCATTTTTCTTTTTGATAGTTCAAAAGTCCAAACAAAATAAGATACCAAGTGAGAAATGACTCTCTCTTTCCTGCCCCTGTCTGCCCAGTTCCTCCCAATGTGTAACTGTTTCAGTTACTTTTATTTGTGTTGAGACTAATATATGACAAGAAGCAACATTAAGGGGAGGAGGGTACATGTTGCTTTACAGTTTGAGGGGGTACGTTCTATTGTGTCAGGAGAGCATGAAAGAGTGAGTAGAAGGAATGGAAATATAAGTAGAAGGCATCTAGTCACATTGCTTTTTCAGGAAGCAGAGAATGTTAATTTCTAGTGTGTATGCCAGATTTTTTGTTTGCTTTGTTTGAGATGAGATTTTGTTGTGTAGTTCTAGATGACCTCACCTCTCCCACCATAGCCCTCTAACTGCTGTGGTTAAAGGTATGTATCACGAGCTGAGATTCTATATTTTAGCACATATCCAAGCAGAATTGGCTATATTTTCTCCATCCCTCTACCAAGTCATGAAACCCTACTTATTTTGTTCCTGGTTCTGTGTGGCCACCAATGCTGTATGTTGTTAGCAGATCTTTATACAAACTTGAGATGCCAGAGTAAAGATATTTGACATTGAACTCTCCAGAGATGAGCTTGTCCCTGTCTAGCTAGTGTCCTCTTACCCATTCTCTAGAGGTACAGACTAGGTAGTTGTTTGGTCTACTGGTAACCTCAGGGCTATTAGACATATGGCTGTAGCTAACTTGATAGACATAGCCAGTTTACACTTGGGTGTGTGCATGCATATTCATTCAGACACAATTGTGGAGGTCAGAAGACAACCTTGAGTATTCCTCAGGTCTTGCCCACCTAGTTTTTGTTGACAAGGGTCTCTGATTAGCCTGGAACTCACCAAGTAGGCTAGGCTGGCTGGTCAGTGACTCTCAGAGATCTACCTTTCTGCCTTCCAGCAGTAGGGATTACAAGTTTGTCCATACATTGGCTTCTTCTTTTTTTAACATGAGTTCTGGGAATCAGACTCTGGTCCTTGTGTTTGCAAAGCAAGCTCTCTAATGACTGAGCTGTTTGAGCCCTCAAACTTAAATTTTCAAGTTCTTTGTGTTAATCCTTCACTGGAGTCAAGGGCCCTGCTTTGCAGGCATTGATTCTTAGCTTAGGGTATGGTGATATAGAAGCCTATGTAGTTGGAAACCATTCTCATCACAGTTTCTGCATTTTGAAGTGAAAAATAGTTACATACTTCTATACATATCAGCTACAGAAAGTAGAGCATGGCAATTTTGGCCTTACAGTGTGAGTTAAAAATAAATATGGAAGAACATTAGTTAGAACACTGTATTCTAGAACCAAGGCCTTAGGCTCGCCAACCTGAGGCCATTTCTGCAGTACTAAGCCTTGTGCCTCTTGCTCTTGTATTCCTTTAATTCTCTGAGGGGTCATTTGTTTCAGAGGCATAGTAAGTGTTGGGAGATGCCCTATAGACATGTATCTGCTTTTGAAGTGTATTCCTTGCTGGCCACTGAATAGAGTGAAATACAAATTGAGATTAGAAATGATGCCAGCACTTAGAGCAAGGAACGATTATTTTGGTAGAAAAGTAGACTGAAGGCTTTATTTGACTCTTCAGCATTCCTTTCCAGTCCTTGATAGCATTTTTATATTCTTTGGCAACATTATAGAACTATCCTGAACTTTTATACATTTATGTATTACTTTAAAAATTTATTCTGTTTTATGTCTATGGGTGTTTTGCCTACCTGTTTATCTTGTAGTTCACTACTGTGTGTCTGGTGCCCAAAGAGGCCAGAAGATGTGGTGTCAGATCCTTTGGAACTGGAGTTACAGGCTGTTGTGAGCTGCTATGTGGGTGCTGGGAATCCAAACCTGTTCTTGTGGAAGAACAGCCAGTGCTCTTAACCACTGAGCAATCTTTCTAACCTCTATTTTTATTTTTTTACTTATATTTATGCATGTTTACCTTGTGTGTGTGTATGTGCACATGTGTACAGGCTTGGGAGGAAGCCAAAAGAGGGCATTGTATCCCTCAGAGCTGGAGTTACAAGTAGTTGTGAACCACTTGATGTAGATGCTGGGAACTTGTATTCACTTCAAGAGCAATGTATACTCTTTTTTTAGACATTTTTTTTCTCTTTGAAACTCTGGCTGTTTTGGAACTCACTCTGTAGACCAGCCTAGCCTGGAACTCACAAAGATCCACCTGCCTCTAGGATTAAAGGCATGTGCCACCACTGCCCAGTAGTAATATACACTCTTAATCACTGAACCATGTCTATAGTCTCTCTGGAAATTTTATCAATATTTTTTGAGATAAGAGTCCTCTCTGGTAGCCCTAGATTGCCTAGGACTTGTTATATAGACAAGGCTGACCTCAGAGCCACAGAGAGATCCACCTATTTCTTCATCCAGTACTGTGATTAAAGGCATGTGCTATTTGACATTTACCCTGCTTTTTAATTTTTGTGGTGCTACAGATAGAAACCAGAGTTTTATGCACGGCAGGCTTGCAGTCTCTAATAGTTTGTTACATTACATCCAAAGCTCCATGTTTTCCTGTATAAATATTTATGTGTAGAGCAGAATGACTTTATTTTTGTTTATCTTTTAATATGTGTGAATGTTTTGCCTGCATGAATATATGTTTACTACTGTGTGCGCCCCAAACCCACAGGCACCAGAGAGGGTATTGGATACTTTGGAACTGGAGTTACAGTTGGTTTTGAGCCACCATGTGGATGCTAGAAACCAAATCTGGTTCTCTGCAAGAGCAGCAAGTATTCTTACCTCCTAAGCAACCTCCAAACCCATGTTTATTTATAAAAAGTAAAAATTTATTATTTGACTTCATATACATTTTGTATATGTATATGACTTTGTGTCTTGATCATATCCACCTTCCAACTCTCCCCAGAACCTCTCCCTCTCCCAAAATGTCTCCTTCCCACCTCCCTGTCTTCTTTAAAAAAATGTGTATGTATATTATATTTATTAAGTATAATTTGAGCCACCTGTCTATGCCCAGCGTCATTTTAAAAAGACTTTTTGTAAGGGGCTGGAGAGATGGCTCAGAGGTTAAAAGTACTTGCTGCTCTTGCAGAGGACCCAGGTACAATTCCACCCACCCTCATAACAGTTTATTTCTGTCTGTAGTTCCAGTTTCAGGGGATCTGATTCTCTTTTCCATTCTCCACAGGCATAGCATAAAGGTGCTGCACATATATACATAATGGCAAATATACAAAATAAAAAGGTCTTAAAAAAACGCAACAAAACTTTTTGTGATACAATCTCCTTTAGCTCAAGCTAGCCTTAAATTCTGTGTAATTGGGTATGACCTTGAACTCAATCATTTAAGCTCCACCTCCCAGGTGCTAAAATTATAAGCATGAGCCACTATACTTGGCAATATATTTAAAAATTTTTACTTTTAAAATAAAGAAATGCTGAGTATGATGTCTCATACCTTTAATTCCAGCAGTTGGGAGGCAGAGGCAGGATCTCTGTGAGTTTGAGGCCAGTCTGGTCTACAGAGTTCAGAACAGCTAGAGCTGTTACACAGAGAAACTCTGTCTCAAAAAACCAAAACCAAAAAAATTATTTCTTGATGGTTCTATACATGTGTATGTAATTTTTACTCCTTTTCACCCCTATTACTCTGTCTCCCCAATTCCTTCTCCCACAGAAACTCATTTTCTTTCCAGTGTACCCTTCTAATTTCAAGTCTTATTTTGGTGTGTATGACCCACTGAGTTTAAATAGGGTCTAATGACTTTTTGTAAAACTGGAAAATAGGTGAATTAGGCAATAAGATGGCTGAGGAAGGAAAAGGCACTTAGCGCCAAGTCTGACAACCAGAGTTTGATCCCCTAGTCACACATGGTAGGAGAGAACCTACTTTCTATGTTATCTTCTGACATCCATACATGTGCTGTGACCTGCTGGTGCATGCACTTGCTCATATGTACATGTGTGAAATAAATACACACTAAATAAATATGTGTAAAACAAATAAATTCAGAAAATAAAGTAGGTGCATCAGTTTAAGGTTACTCTAAAATGTAAGTAATCAAGAGTCAATACTTGACAAGAGAGACATGTCTCAAAATTCACTTTATTAACAGCATCTTGATGTCACAACTAGATCTTTATGATTGCAAAGGATCAATTGGTAGGTGGTGATGGGGCTCTTTAATGGCTTCTTCATTGTGATATCTTTTTTAACAATGCTTGGAATTCTTCGAAACTAACTTCTCCATCGCCATTCTTATCCAGCTCTTCAAAGAGATTGTCCAGAGTACTTGAACCCTGGTTTTAGACAAAATGAATGAGATAGGAGGAAGAAAATTTAGATATGATCCTGGAACACATTTTGAAAATTAGAGGAACTGGATTTTCCTTCTAAGAAGGCAGCCTAGGTTTCAGTCACATGCCACTGAATATGATGATAGGTGTGGTGAAGCCAACTTCAACTGTAATAGAGGTTTTATGTCCCATAACTGTGGGTTCTACTTCCTTTTATATTTTGTTCGTCTTTGAGACAGGGCCTCATGATGTAGCCCTGACTAACCTGAAATCCACTATGTAGATTAGTCTAACCTTGAACTCAACAGAGATCCGCCTGCCTCACTACCAGAGTTCTGAGATTAAATGAGTGAATGTACCCCACGATACAACCCCTCCCCCATTTAAAAATACTTTATGTGTAAATACTTTATGTGTGTGCATCTGTCTGTTGGCATGTACACGTGAGTGCTGTTGCCCTCAGAGGCCTTTAAATGGGATCAGATTCTCTGGAGCTACAGATGGTTGTAAGTTACCTGACAGGAGTGCTGGGATCTGAATCCAGGGCTTTTGGGAAGAGAATCATGTGCTCTTAAGCATTGAGCCATCTCTCCAGCTCACTGGCTGTTTATGAAATTTTAACAGTGTATAGTAATTTACTGTTATTTAATAGTTGTAATCTGCATTTTGATGTATTTTGTAAAATCTATACTTTTTGTTGTTTTTGAGGCAGGGTTTGTCCCTGCAGCCCTCACTGTCCTGGAAGAGATCTAACTTTCTTCTGCCTCTAAAAACATTATTAAAATTGGACCTGGTAGCTCAAGCCTGTAACTACTTAGAAGGCTGAAATAGGGGGATTGCATTGAGTTTGAGGTTAGCTTGGACTGCACAGTGAGTTTTAGGTCAGCTTGGCTACATAGATCCTGTTTCAAAAATGGCAAAATTCTATCAGTTTACCATTTAAAAAGAGATTTACTTATTTTTAAAGGTTTAATTTTTTATTAGTATGTGTGTTTTGTCTGCATGTATGAATATGTGCCATGTGTGTTTGGTGCCCACAGAAGCAAGAAGAGGACATTGGATCTCTGAAACCAGAGTTAAAGGTGTTGTGAACAGACATGTGCCTAGTGAGAACCAAACCTAGGTTCTCTGCAAGAGTAGTAAATGCTGAGCCAACTCTCCAGCATTTAGCCATTTTTTTAATGTGGAAAGTTCAGGAGTATTAAGTATATGTGCTGTATTATGCAACAAATCTCCACATGCATGTGTGAGATCTTGTGTTCAAGTCCTTCCCTGCAAAACATACACAAAATTATTGTGAATTATAAGAAAATTAGGAAACACCAGATTATAATGTTAATGTTTTCAGCTTTGTGTGTATGTGTATGTTCTAAAAACAAAAGTCATAGATTTTGTTTGTAGTTCAGTGCTGGAGTACCTGTTTAGTCTTTGCTAGGCCCTGGGCTGTGGTCAGTGTGTCAGAGGCAGCCCTCAACCCTAGGCCCTCAGCTATGCTCCTCTCCAACTACCAGAGGTAGTGGCTTCTGATTGCTTAGGTGTTCACTCACCTTCAGGAGACTGGGGAATTCGGCCTGAATCAGCAGCTTCAGCTCCTCCTTTGATAGCTGGTTCGGATCGCCTTCTTTGGCTGCATATTTTTGAAAAATGCTCTTCATTTCTTCGGGAGACTTCTTAGTACACATTCTGCTGTTCTATAAATTGGAGAGAATATAGATTTGTTTTTGTTTTTGTCTTTTGAGACAAGGTTTCTCTGTGTAACAGCTCCAGCTCTCCTGGAACTCACTTTGTAGACCAGATTGGCCTTAAATTTACTGAGATCTACCTGCCTCTGACTCCCAAATGCTGGGATCAAAGGTATGGTCACCACCTCCTAGCAAGAAAATAGATTTAGATTTATTAAAAGGCTGAAGTGGATCTTTCATGCCAAGTGTTGCCAACAGGGTTTTATCCCCCCCTTCCTTTACTGGGAAAGACAAAGGAGAGAAAAAAGAAAAGGGAGAGGAGAAGAGAGGCAGATGAAGGCAGCATTATCAGTTCCTAGTGTATTTTTAAAAGAATCAAGTTAAGGGCTAGTTAACATAGTTCTTAGTAGGGTGCTTCCTTAGCCTGCTGGAAGCCCTGGGTTCCATCCCCAGCACTCCAGAAGCTATTGAGCTATGTTCAGATCTTACCGAGCTGCTCACCAGTCAGTGCAAGAGTCGAACAGCAACAGGTGATAAGTGGATGAAGAACAGAGAGGAGCTAGCTCTTTTATACTCTTTACAGACACATCACCTGATTATGAAATTCCCCTTTGTTTACTATTTAAGGGTAATGATTAACGGTTTTTGAGACCGAGCTTAAGACTCAATTAAGGGCAAGCTCCAATAAAGAGCCTTAAACAGTTGCTTAATGGTTCAGGGTCCTAAGAGTAAAACCTGGATTTTCTTTTCTTTAGAGTAATTTTCCCTCCAATATAGAAATTTGATCTTGCTCACAGCTCACATTTCTAAAAGCAGTGGGATTGCAGATTTAGGCTTAATTTTTTTCCCATGCAGAAAAATAATTCTGTCACAGACTGACAGTATTATACAGCATTTAAAAATACAGAATTTGGCACAAGTGGTGGCACAAGCCTTTAATCCTAGCACTCAGGAGGCAGAGGCAGGCGAGTTCAAAGTCAGGCCTGGTCTATGGAGCTAGTTCCAGGACAGCCAAGGCTACACTCTTGGCTCCTCTTAAACCCTGTTTCAAAAAACCAAAAGGGGGGGGATAGATTAAAAAATATGGTTTTATTTGGCAAAGACATTTGAGTAACATGCCATTTTCTATCTTTTTGACTATTGTTTTTATCTGTTTTTTTTTTTAGTTTCTTTATACTTACATTCCTCATTATCTACCTTCTTTTTTCTTTCCTCCTTTTTTTCCTCCCCTCATCCCACTCCTGACTGCCCTGGAATTTGCTATATAGGCCAAGCTATCCTTGAACTCATAGAGATCTACCTCCTGCCTCTTGTGTTGGAATTAAAGTATATGCTATCATGCCTTGCTATATTTCTCCTGTTTGTAACAAAATATATTTTGCTAAATCATTCTAAAACTTGTGAAAACACTGAACTTAAACTTATACGATTGGAGATATTTCAGAATTTTTGGAATAGCCAGGATTTGCAATTAGAGATCAAATTGATTTTTTTTTTCTGGAAAGAGGTCTATGAAATAACTAGAACATTTCTTGAGGACATTAATGTTGATGATTAGTCATGGGTAAGGGTTCCAGATTGACTTCAAATGCCCTTCAACAGTGCTTAGACACTTGGGCACTTAATTTTTTTCTCTGATCTGTAGTATACTACCTACAAATTCAGGTTTGGAATATTGAATTGTACTTTGCCCAGATGTTTTTCACCTCTAAAACTCTAGGACTTTATTTATATTGGGGAACAAATATGTAATGCTGTGGTGTTGCTTACATGATTCTGGTCAACCTTGAGCATTTATCATTCTATAGGTTTTGGATGTTTTATTGTAGTTTATCTGACTAAGGTACAGACTTATGTATTAACCCGCGCAATGTAGTTACTGACACAGTAGATTAGCCTGTCAGTAGGTAGGCCTATCTATCTATTGTGTGTGTGTGTGTGTGTGTGTGTGTGTGTGTGTGTGTGTGTGTATGTATGTGTATGAGTGTGGTGTATATAAGTGTACACACGTGTACAGTTGTGTAAGGTGTCCTGCTCTATCAGTCTTCTGCCTTATTCCCTTGAGATTGGGTCTCTCTTGGAACTTGAGCTAGGTTGTAGCCAGCAAGCCCAGTGTAACTTTATCTTCTCCCCACCTCCAAGGTGCTGGGGTTAGAGGCACACATACTGTCAGGCCTGACCTATTATATGGGTGTTGGGATTCAAACTCAGATCCCCATGCTTATGTACAAGTGCTTTTATGCACTGAGTTTTATCTCCAAACTCCTTACTTGTTTATTTTTGAAGTTAGGATCTCTCATGACACCCAGTTTGGCCAAGGATAACCTTGAATTCATGATTCTTCTGCCTCTACTTCAGCAATGCTGGGATTGCAGGTATGTGCTACTGTGTTCAGCTGGCATTGATTTTAGTTATGATTTTGCACAATAATACTCTGATTTTGGCAATGGTTTTTTTTAAAGGTTTTAGGAAATTTGTGGTGTTTTTGTTTGCTTGTTTTACATGTAAGTTCTAGTTTTCTGGGATGAAGTGAACTTTTGTGATAATCATAGGAAGAACTATAGTTTGTCCTCCAATGTCTGTTTTTTTTGTTGTTGTTGTTGCCCAATGTCTTGTTTTCTATAGAACCTCAGTGGTGTGATCACAGCATATCTCAATCTTCTCAACTGTTTTCTCAAATGATCATTTTGGAGCTAAAACTGATGAGACTTGGTATTATATTTCTTGTGCCTAAATTGAAAAATAAATGATCACTACACACAATCCAAATATTAGTATATGACAGATGTTTTATGTAACATACTTCATATTATATGGCATATATGATGTGTAAAAGTATAACAAATGCTTAATACACAAATTCTAAGGATCAGTGCTGAAATAGTATAGGCCATGTCTAGTTTATGTGGTGCTGAGGATGGAACCCCAGGGCTTTATGTATTCTAAGCAAGCACTCTACCAACTGAGTTACATACCCAGTCTAAAGGAATTTTTTCTACCATGCTATTGATTTTGGGCAGAAAAATATGGTCACAGAAGCTACAGGTACCCAGAGTAGAAGCCACAGCTACCCAGAGTCTTCCTGTAGGGGTAAAAATAATTAAGTCTTAAGTCTGTCCAAAGATCAAGCAATTGAACAGAAAGGTGCTACTTAACCTTTGCCTCTCCATTTTTCCATTACCAACCTTGTACCTGTCATTCTTTCCCTTTCTGTCATTTCAAAACACACCCGGCATTTATGGCATGTTTCCATACATTGTTAGTTAATGTTTCATGAGACTATTAGTGGATTTTGTGTTTCTAAGTGCTGGGTTACCCTTGTGCTAAGATAAAGTTAAAAATAAGACACGAGAGATACCACTGGAGGAGATGTGCATGCAAAGGTATGAGAAGCACAAGGTATTTTTTCAAGTTCTGTTAGCATTTGCTACAAGCCTGAGTTCTGACGGGTAGTACTGGGCCATTTTAAGCAGAGATCTTCCCTTGAAATGAGGGATATATATCCTAAATGACTTTTGGCCTATATGGCACATACCTGTAATCCTAGCATTACAGGTGGAGGAAGGGGAATCAGAAGTTTAAGGTTCTCCTTTGCTACAGATAGGGAGTTTGAGGCCAACCTGGGCTACAGGAAACCTTGTCTTAAAAAAATTATTTTTTATTGCTAATTGTATTAGTGTTACTAATGATCAAGTCCCCACAAAACAAGGTGGATGTGAAATGCTGTTTTATGTTATCCTTGACTTGGAAATTTAAAATACCCTGAATTCATCCTTTCTAAGGAACTAAATTTTAGTTATTTAGAAGGATAATTTAATTTTAGCCGTCCCTAAAAGTAACAACTTAGCTTGTCCCTCTTGCTTAGCCTTTATGTGGTGCCTGCCTTCCTTGGACCATCAGAATTCATTTTCTTTTTTTACTTTCGGCCTTTGCCTGGGATGTGTATCACCTGCCTGTGCTAGTCTTCCATTCTGAGTTCCCAGAGGCATCCACATAGGAACCCATGCTTACCAAGGGCTTTTGGTTTTTGTTTTTATACTATGGGCATTCAACTTCTACAGCCTCCTGGAATCATTGTAGTAACACTGTGAAATGGATACAGTTCCCCTTGGTATATAGATATACAAAAAGGACAGTATTGGATTCCTGTTGCTGTAATAAGTTCTTACCAACACAGTACCTGGAAACACTACAAACTTGTTCCCTTTTTTACTTGTAGATCAGAAGTTTACAGTGGGTTGACAGGATGTGTTCCTTCTGAAGTTACAGGAGACACTACTTAGGTTTTTTTTTTTTTTTTTTTTTAATCTTCTAGAGACTGCTTGTTTGTGAATACACTCTCTATCCTGAAAGCCAGAAACTTAGCATCATCCAGTCTGTAATGTTTACTTTGCTATCATTTCACCTCTGATTCTGTCTTTCCTTCTTCATTCAAGGTCCCACATGATTATGTGGGTTTACCCTTATAACCCAGAATAAACATTTATACCAGGGGTTAATTCCTTAGAAATGATGAATTCAGCCTGCCTCTCCTCTTCCCAGCCTATGTGATGCCTTCTGTTTTGTCATGACACAGCAAGAAAACCCCCTGCTACTTACAAGAATTTTAATATAATCACATTTATAAATTCTTATGTCACAAAAGGTTCACAGGTTCTTAGAGTCTAAGAACTAGAAAGTAAACATTTTTGGAGGGGTATGGGAAATGAATTAACAATGGGTAGATGATTTATTTGATAAGGAGAACATATTCCTTATAGGAGAATTGGAGGATGCCCCAAATGATGGGCACTTGTGGTGAATTGGGGAGAAGGCCTCTTTAGAAATGCAATGAAGAAGAGGTTGTATATGGAAGTATGGTGGGGTAGTAGGGAATGGAGGAGCCATTGGCATTGGAATTTTCTAGCTGAGGTAGAAGATACAGATTTGAATATATCAGGAGAGTCCAGCTTGCTAGAGTCATGCATGAGTTGAGACCTGAGGGCCACTCAGGAGGGTTCTTTTGATTTTTAGTGACAGAGACTGCTGAGCAAGACAGTGTTAGATAACATAATAATGACATAAAGCTGGTTCATAATTATATGCACATCTTCAACATAACTCATAAAGAATCCAAATCAGAGTAAGGCTTAAATAAAGAGAACCCCAAGAACTCAGTGGATAGTAGGAAAGGAACAGATTGGGGACTCTTTTAAAGAGTACTTGAGGAACACACTAGAAAGTCTAGGCAAATCACTAGAAACGATGCTATGTATATAGCTCAGAGGCAGAGTATTTGCCTTCTGCATATGTAGCTCTAGGTTTAATTGCTAGTTCTGCATAAAGGAAAAAAACAAAAAAGAAGGGCTGACAAAATGGTTCAGCAGATAAAGGTGCTTGCAGCCAAGCTCGGTGACTTGAGTCCTGTCCCTGGTAGTTACAAGGTGGAAGGAGAGAACAAGTCCTGAAAGTTGTCATCTGACCTCTACACACACACACACACACACACACACACACACACACACACACACACACACACAGAGTGACACACAAGCACACCCCCCCCCACATATACACAACCACACTATAAAAAATGTATTTTTTTAATGAAGAGGAGGAGGAGGGAGTGGAAAGGGTCTTCTGGGAGTAGGTGTTCCTGTTTTGTTCAAGGGAAATATTCAGACAAGGAACCAGTTCCCAGGATGTAGTCTAGGAACTCCCATACACACGGCCATTAAGAAATTTCATCATTAATAAGAGACTCAGACTGCCATACACTTGGTTTAAGGTACTCTGGGATGCTGAAGGACTTGAACTCATTACACTTTTATTGAGGTTGCAGAATATCTCAGTCAAGGTTAATTAGTGCCATAGTTATTGTGTAGTGCTTTTACATCTCCCAAAGCTTTATAACTTATTGATCTTTTTTTATTTTTTTGAATGCTATATGGCTCTTTTCCAAGAAAGGACAGAATGGGGGAATCAGATTACAGCCAGTAATGGGGTCAAGGAAATAGTTTTGCAAAGGAAGAAATTTTTTCCTTTCAGATGCAAAAACTGTGGTATTTTGGAAATGCTGATGATAAGTATAAAGGCACTTGGGGTTCAGTAACCACTTGCCAGAGATAAAATTAGCATACTTTTAAACCATCTTGCTCTCTTAGGCTTTTTTGGTTTATTTGTTGCATAATTAGATTGCTTGTATAACCTGAGAGACCATCACTTGCCATTCCCCCATTTTATTTGTTTTGTTTGTTTATTTATTTATTTGAGACAGAGTCTCATGTAGCTCAGACCAATTTTTGTGAGCTCATGTCAGCCTTTTTTATATAACGAATTCCAGGACAGCCAGAACTACGTATTGAGACCCTCTCTCAAAAAACAAAAACAAAAAATCAAACCAAAACAAACTAAAAAACATGAAACGGAACAGTGAATCATAGTAAAACAGAACTCGGGAAAAGGAGTTACTGTGTTAATAAAAACAGATTTTATTCATAAACATCTTTCTGAGTTTCTGTGGTGTGACTCAGCAAATCTGAAATTGTTTTATTGGAGTTTGTTCATTCAGTTTGTTCCTTCAGTTCTTTTCTGGTGGCTGGAAAGGCACACTGATAAGGAAAAGTAACAACTGCCCTTCTCATACAGAAGCATGCAGTAGACAGCTGAGAGAAGGGCAGTGAGGAGGAAAGGCCTTGTGCAAGGCAGGCCATGGATCCTTGATATTGAGAACTAAGCTATCCAGAGATCTTAGTTTACAAGGGTTTCATTTAGGACAAGGTGCTCTACAGGGGTTAACTTGAGAAATTGGATATGAAGAGGGAGAAGTCGGCAGCATTGCTAGGTTTTTGACCCAAAGGATGTACAGAATAGAGGAGAGGGAGAGTGTGTATGTGTGTGTTTGATATGTATATGTGTTTATGTAGGTGTGTGCACATGTGCATATAGCATGTGGAGGTCAGAGATTGATGTCTGGTGTCTTTCTCAATGGTTCTCCTTTTTTGAAACATGGTTACTCACTGAACTTTGAGCTAATTGATTCACATAAACTGGTTGGCTGTGAGATCTCTGGGGTTATACACATATACATATGAGCACTCACATCTGACTTTTATTGGGTGCTAGGGATTTGGTTTTTTCCAGCATAATATTTTTATTTATTATTTGGTGATTTTACATCATGCACCTCATCAAATTCAGTTATCAGTCCTTTCAGAATCATACCTACTCTTATGATCTCCCCATTTACAAAGAACGCCCATTTCATACTGCTCATTTACTTACTGGAGCATAATTAAACTCCCTGTGGCCAGCCTCTTATGGAAGGCACTTAAATCATCTGAATTATCTTCCAAGGTCTCCTCTTTTTGTTTTTTTCTTTTTTTTTGAGGCATGGTCTCATGTATTCCAGGGTGACTTAGAATTTATTATGTAGCCAAAGATGATCTTGAACTTCTGATCCTCCTGCCTCTTCCCTAGTGCTGGGATTGGATTGATTGTAGGTGTTCACCACCAAGTCTGGTTTATGAAGTACTGGAAATCAAACCCAGGGCTTTGTGCATGCTGGGCAAGTGCTCCACCGGTGAAACTATATCAACCCTCTTTCCCTTCTTCCTTCCCTCCAGCCCTCCCTCCTTCCTCTCTCCTTTCTCATTATCTTACTTTGTAGCCCTAACTGGCCTGGAACTAGCTCTGTAGAATGCAGTTGGCTATGAACTCAAGAGATCCTCTTGCCTCTGACTCCCTAGCACTGGGATTACAGGTGTGTGACAATATTTTGTTTATGAAGTTCTAGGGATCACACCCAGGGCTTCACACATGCCAGTCAAGAATTCTACTAACCAAGCTACATACTCAGCTCCCACATATATTGTTTTGTAGATGACTCGAGTGAATGATGAGGACTGGTGGTAAGAAGTTTATACAATTTGGGAAGAATGTGACAGATGGCTGGGAGTACTGATCAGACACAGTACTTGAGGAAATATTTCCTAAAGTATTCCTTTAACAAGAAAGCTTAAGATTTGGGAAACTACACCCTTGCAAAATGGTAAAAGTGGATTTATTTTATTAAAGGTAATCGACATGCCTGAACACAACCCTGGCGATTTGGGAGGAACAATGAGACTGGGATTAAGACGAACTGTTTTCACAACTGAAAATTCCATTCTGAGTAAGTATCCTAGAGTTTTGAATTTTATAAGATACTAGGGTTAGATCATATGGATGTGCCAGGACCCATTTCTCGAAGAATGCTCAACTCTAACCTTTTCAGCAGTTTTCCAGCTACCCTCTTACCCAGCCACCTGCTCTTGCTGACTTATCACTTGAGGCATTTAACCTCTCCCCATTCAAGTTGATTTTGAAGAGTATTGGTTAATCACAAAATAACCCACTGAACAGTGTCCCAGAGATCAAATGATAATGAGTGCTATTCTATGATTGTCCTATCTCTGCAAAAGTTCTATTGATGGCACTAATAAAAAAAAATTATGATTTTTTTTGAGTTCATGGGACTACACTGAAAATTTCATTGTTTTCTTTTTGTCTGTTTGAGCCAGTGTGCCATGGGTGTGCTATGCCAGAAACCTAAATAAAAATTTTGTACCTCTCCACAATATTAGCACTTATTAAATAACTAGGTTGGGCAGTTTCAGTGACAGAAACCCATCATAAAATTTACTTATGCCTACTTTGGTAGCTTGGCTGAAGTGAATGCAGATTTTTATTCCAGTATTTTCATTTTAAGATTTTATGTATTTATTATTTACTTTTGGAGGCAGGGTTTCTCTTTGTAACAGCCCTAACTGTCCTGGAACTCATGCTGTAGTCCAGGCTGGCCTTGAACTCAAGAGAGACCTTCCTGCCTTTGCCTCCTGAGTGTTTGAATTAAAAGCATCCACTGGTGGGCTTATTTATTTTTAATTATATGTATGAGTAGGAGTATGAGTGAACTCAGGTGACCTTGGAAACCAGAAGGTGTGAGATTCCTTGGAACTGGAGTTAGAGGTGGTTGTGGGCTACTTGATATGGGTGTTGAAAACTGTTGGGTCTTCTGCAAAAGCAACAAGTGCTCTTAACTGCTGAGCTATCTCTCCATGCCCCTATATGCCAATTTTAATTACTGATATTCTCATATCATATAGAACACAGTAAATGTATCAGTATACCTCCATATGTGTATACGGGTTACAGAAAGAATACAAGTTGAAGAAGCTGCAGCAAATTTGAAGAGGATTCAGTGTGGGCTAAAAAAGTTTGTATAGATAAGATAACGAAACAGACCAGTGCCAAGAGTGAGCTGCTGGATGGTCAGCATTGGAAGCAAAGTTACAGAATTTAGCTGAGAGGTGAAAAGATCAAATTGGGCCCAGAGTAGAAAACAAAGCAGGAAATGAGTTAAGAGCTGATCCAGATCTAGATGGGTGAACAGGGCAAATAGTTGAGTAGGCAACATCAACAGTGAAGGACCAAGTAGAATCAGGGAATCCTTGGTCTTTGAACACACTGGGTATCAGATGATAGGTTGGTATGGAGCTATGCCATGGCAGTGTTAGGTACCCATCACTTAATAGGATGTAGGTGAGGGAATTATGCTTTCCATAATCTGACGTGTCTGATAAATTTTTAGGCTTAGTTTCCTGATAAGATTTTAATATACCCATGTGCCCCCACAGTTTTAAATTTTAAGCTTCCTTAATAAACTTATAGGATGGCTGTCTCTATTTTCCAGAATAAGTCATGTATCAGACTGTACTTCATGGTTTGGGCCTGAAAGATGATGTAGTTTATGATTTCACCCACAAGATGTAGTCATACTTCTTCAAAATGGAGTTAAATGCCTGTGAAACCAGTTGATACAATATGGAAGAACATAGAGTAGGGTATATTCTTTCAATACTGGATTTCATTATCATATAGTTCAGGTTGGCCTGGATTTCTGAATATAGCTGAAGCAATTTTTGAAGTTCTGATCTGTCTGACTCCAAGTGTGCCAGCACACCTGGCTTCTGTTTCATGGTTTTGTGTGTGACTGGCTTTATTTAGTTCCCCATTAATGAACTTTCTATAGAGAGGAAGGTAGTTCTGGTCCCCTAAATCTAGGAGTCTGGAGAGAACACGATGACCCTAGCTTGATCCTAAGATCCACATGGTTAAAGGAGAGAACTGATGGACTGACTTTTACAAATTGTCCTCTGAGCTATGTGCGTGCGCACACACACACACACACACACACACACACGGAGCAGGCAATTTAGAAGAATTAAAAAATAAACAGCCTGGCAGAGTCAGGCAAGTCTCTGAGTTCAAGGGCAGACTGATCCACAGAGTGAGTTCCAGGACAGCCAGGGCCATAACATAGAGAAACCCTCTTTCAAAAACAAAACAAAACAAAACAAAAAACAATAAACAAAAGTCTTCTTCTGTCCCTACAGTAAAATAGTCACTGCA
Organism: Sigmodon hispidus; assembly: GCA_004025045.1. Classification (NCBI taxonomy): domain Eukaryota; kingdom Metazoa; phylum Chordata; class Mammalia; order Rodentia; family Cricetidae; genus Sigmodon; species Sigmodon hispidus. The sequence continues at coordinate 26,900 of PVIH01010540.1, forward strand.
TTGGAATAGAGAACAACTTGGCTTGCTACCTGATATTTGCTGATCTTCTTGATTCCCACAGGGTTAATTATTATTATTTCTGTGGACTTTGTTTCATAGATTATCATATTATGTGAGAATAACTTCATGTTAACAAAACCCCAGAGCCCATAATTTAATTTACTAAATATCTCTTGAGTGCCCGTCCTGTGCATATGCACCATGCTGCATTCTGCAGGGGCTGGACAGGTAACATTCCTGTTTTCCCAGGGCCTCAAAACAAGTGAAAAAAGTATGAATGGGAAGGACAAGGTGCTACAGGGCCCGGAGAACTCTGGTATCCAGAATCATTCTCATGAAGTTATAAGAATACCATCTGGGGCAGAGGATGAGGTTCAGTGGGAGACCCTTAGGCCCACATATGTGTGACCCTGTGTTCCAGCTCAACATCATATAGTATGAGAGCTGGGTATGATGGCACCTGCCTGTAATCTCAGAGGCTAGAGGATTAAAGTCATATTCAGAACTGAACCCCCACATCCAAATAAAACAAAACACCTTCCTAACTCAATGGAGAGTAAGATTGGAAGTACTGTTTCCTTTAAGGATGGTCTAAAGCTTGAGAAGAACATAGTGCTGCTTGGCAAGCTTGAAGTTGAAAAAGAAAGTAGACAAGTGACCAGCCTTTCCTTCTTTCTGCAAGAGGCCCTTGTCTCTTGCATGTTCCTTTACAAAGAACTTTCTGTTCATGTCTGTTAGTTCTTCTTTGCCTTTCAGTTGTTTTCAAAGTCTTTGAAACTTTGTTCTTGTAATTGTCTAAGTGACAAAAAAACAACATGGCTAGTAAAAAGTATAATCAAAATTATGTGTTGTAAAAGATTTGGTGATAATTGTTTTATTTATTTTTTTATTATTATGAACAGAGAAGTCACACTTTCTAACCTTGTATATCCTTATTCAAGGTCCCCCCCAACACATCAGGTCACTCTGTCTTCTCCACAACTCCCCATCCCCTCCCTGGACAGGCAGCAGGCAGTCCCATGGTCCCACTGTCCCAGTATTGCTTAGTTCAGCCTCCACTCCTGGCAGATCCAGTTTCCTTCCCCCAACATCAAGACTGAGTCAGGTGTTCCTCTAGGAGAAGTGGGATCCAAGGCGTCAGTCCAAAGGTGTATCTTATCCCAAGCTGTTCAGTGGTTGTGGTTTGCAGCTTGGGCATGTTTGGCTTTTTTCTTGTTTGTTTGTTTAGAGTCCACTAATGATATTAAACTTTTATTTAAAAAAATATTGTGCTCAGTATACTTTAAATCTATTTTTTTTTCTTGAGACAAGGTTTCTCTGTGTAATAGTTATGGCTGTCCTGGAACTCACTTTGTATACCAGGGTTGTCTCGAGCTCACAGATCTGCCTGCCACTGCCTGGCTAGAATCTTTACCTTCTGAGACATCTCCTTGGCCCTGAACTTCATATTTAAACATTGCACCAAAGATAATTTTCTTATAGAGACATAAGACCGTTACTTAGCATATAATTCATCTGTTCTAGACAATTTGTTGGTTTTCATTGTACTCACAGAGCTATCCCTCCATTACTAGAGTATCCACAAAGATGCCCTACTATCATTCCTGTTAATTTTAGTTAATTTTTATTACTTCCAGTAGAAATTTCTATATTCTAGCTGTTATCACCTCTACTCCCTCAGCCTCTGGCAATCATTGATCCACTCTTTAAAAATTTATCTATTCTGGATTCTGGTATTTTAATATAAATGGAACCACATGAAATAAGGTCTTTTATATCTGGCTTCCATCATTAAACACAGTTTTCAAGTTTCATCTATGCTATGGCATGTATAAGTATTTTCTTTCTTGTATGTCCATTGTGTGGTTGTACCACAGTTTAAAAAATTTGCTTACAAGCTTATGGGCTGCTTTTACTCAATGATTTGTTAAGTTTGATTGCTTTAATTTTATTATTTTTTGACACAGGGACTAATGTAACCTAGGCTGGCCTCAGACTCACTGTGTAATCAAGGATGACTTTGATCCCTTTGTCTTCCTCTTCCCATTTGAGTCACCACTCAAATGGGAGTTTATTTAGTGCTGAAGATCATACCCAGGAAACTTGCTCTACCAATCGAGCCACATTCTTAGTTCCCAGATTGCCTTAATTTTAAATCGTGCTTCTTTATTTGCAAAAGGCAGGTGGCATATATACCTGTGGTCTTCAGCAAGTTTTGCCTACTTACCTGGTAAGACTAGCTTCCCATGAGGTCTTTGGCAATGCTTGTAAGGGATGAAGACTCTCCTTATGGTTCTATTGAAAGTCTTTTATTAACAAACAAACAAAGCCTTGTAACTGTGTGGGCTTTTGGCTCCCTAGTTGGCATATTTATTTCATAGGATCTTATTTTTCACAAGCTGGCACATTTATTTTGTGGGCTTCTTTCCTAGTCAGCACAGTTTTGTAAGAATGTTATAAGAAAAATACTTTTGCATATGCTACTTATAAAAATGATTTACCATTTTGAGCTGAGCTAGTGGTGTACACCTCAAATCCTAGCAATTGGGAGGCAGAGGCAGGCGGGTTTGAGACTAGTCTAGTCTATAAAGTGAGTTCTAGGACATCCAGGGCTACACAGAGAAATCCTATTTCAAAACCAGATCAAAACAAAACCCAAAAAACAAACAAACAAGCAAACAAAATGATTAACCATTTGAATAGAAAGTGATTTTATGCTATTCTTTTTATTATTATTATTATTATTATTATTATTATTATTATTTCAATTTGATTTATAGACCTATACTTACAATGCTTTGTACTTAGGGAGAAGCAGGAAAGTAAAGAACTCTTTAAGAAAAGATACCCCTCTCCCCAGCACAACAAAGCCTGAATACTTTTCTACTGAGGGACAGTAACTGTTTTTATTTTGTCATTTGTTAATTTCATATGGCTTGTGAAAATGGAATTCAGTCTTACTTAGTCAGTCATTATATGTATAAATTTATTTGGACAAAAGTTCTGGTAGTCATCATTTACTTTGTTTCTAAGAATTATATTCATAGGAGCTTGTTTCTGTTTTGTGTCTTGTGTGGATGTGTCCTCTGAGATTGTTTTTTGTTTGTTTGTTTCAAAGATTTTAGGAGATGAGAATGTAGTTCAGTTGGTAGAATGCTTGTCTATGATGTGTGAACCCCTGAGTCCCATGCCTTGCATTGAATGAGCAGGACCTCCTGGTAATTACAAGGCATACTTGTAATCCCAGCGCTCAGAAGGTAGAGGCTAGATGATAAAAAAAATTCAAAAGTCAAGCCAGGCAGTGTTGGTCCACACTTTTAATCCTAGCACTCTGGGAGGCAGAGTCCAGCAAAATTTTGAGTTTGAGGCTAGTGTCTGGTCTACATACTGAGTTCCAGAACAGCCAGGGCTACACAGAGAAACCGTATCTCAGAAAACAAGACAAAACAAAAAGAAAAATTCAAGATCATACTCGACTACATTGCATGTTTGAGGTCTGCCTGTCTCAAAGTGGGGTAAGGCCCTTTAAATAAAAGGAGTAATGATAGTATGTGTGAAACTGTAAAAGCTGGCTTAAGGTTCATTAAACGTCAGCTGTTTTTCTAAACTGTTTATCATTTTCTAAGTTTGTATATATCTGTGGCCTTTTCTGAACTTTATTATGCTTACTTTCTATATTTTATTGTAACATAATTTTATGTATGTGGGTATTGTGCCTATTTAGACATTTTTAGTATGTGTACAAATATATTTTAATTTAGTTTTTTATTTTTTGAAAATTTCAAACATGAATAATTATTTTACCTTTTCCCAATCCAACTCCTATGTAACCCCCACTCCTCAATTTTTTTTATTTTTAGCAAAAGTTCAGTTGATATTTATTTATTTTTTTCTGTATACTTATTATTATTATTATGAACAAAGAAGTCACGCTTTCTATTCCTGTATATCATTATTCAAGGTCCCTTCCCCCTCCCGCCACATCAGGTCATTTTTTTCTTCTCCACAACTCCCCATCCCCTCCCTGGGCAGGCAGCAGACAGTCCCATGGTCCCACTGACCCAATAAAGCTTAGTTCAGTCTCCATTCCTGGCAGATCCAGTTTTGTCCCCCCTCCCTCAAGAGTGAGTCAGGTGTTCCTTTAGGTGGAATGGAATCTGAAGAGTCAGTCCAGGGTGTTTCTGATCCCAAGCTGTTCAGTGGTTGTGGTTTGCCACTGGGGCATGCTTGGCTTTTTTCTTGTTTGTTTGTTTAGAGACCACTAATGAGTGAGTACATCCCCTGCTTATCTCTCTGAGTTTGTGATACCTCGCTCAGGAGGATATTCTCCAAATCCCTCCATTTGCCTGCAAATTTTAGGATATCATTTTTTCTTACTGCTGAGTAGTATTCCATTGTATAGATGTACCACAGTTCATTAATCCATTCTTCAGTTGAGGGACATCTAGGTTGTTTCCAGGTTCTTGCTATTACAAATAATGCTGCTATGAACATAGCTGAGCTAATACCTTTGGAGTGTGACTGTGCATCTTTAGGGTATACACCCAGAAGTGGTATTGCTGAGTCCTTGGGGAGATTGATTCTCAATTTTCTGAGAAACGGCCATACTGGATTCCAAAGTGGCTGAACAAGCTTACACTCCCACCAGCAATAAAGGACTCACTCCTCAAATTTATGACCTCTTCTTTGATTATTATTATTGTTGTTGTGTGTGTAACCTACTGAGTCCATTTAGTGTATACTTATATGTACATGTGTTTAGGGCTGAGCACTTGGGATTTGATAACTTGTCAATAAGGAAAAAATGACCGACCTTTTCTCACCAACCACCATACTACACACACAGCCACACACAGATACACAGAGACACATACGCAGACACACACACACACACACACACACATACACACACACAGACAGACAGACAGACAGAGAGACAGAGAGACAGAGACAGAGAGAGAGAGGGAGACAGAGAGAGAGACAGAGAGTGAGAGAGACAGAGACAAACACACACAGAGAGCTGTAGTTTTGAGCCAGGGTCCATGTAGCCCACACTGGCACAGAACTCACTATATAGGCAAAGACCTTGAACACCACTTCCCTAGTATGTCTTGTTACTCAGGCTTGCTTTGAGCTCTTGGGCTCAAGTAGTCTTCTTGCCTCAGTTTTCTGAATGATGAGGACTCCAGGTGTGTACCAGTGTACCTGGCACCAGGCTTATAGTGTTTAATTGAGTTAAGGAATCCTAATGTGCTGATTCATTTTCTACTGATTACCATTTCAGATCGGTTCCAAAATTTTATAAGAAAAATGCTGATTGGGACATCTCCACACAGGCTTTTTGTTCCTTTAAATGTTTCCTTAGGACAGGTTTCCAGGAGCTGGGTTATTAGGTTCAAGGCTATGAACAGTTTATGACTGGTAATTCTGCCAGATTGTTTGAAAGAAAGGTGAGTAAGTTCAGAATGACATTAGCTGTGTTGCTGACCTATATTCCCTAGTTTTTTGCTTACATTGTTAGTTTTCATGCTCTGAAATAGAAAACACAAGTTACTCTTCATTGCTGCCTTTGATTTTGCATTTTTCATTGCTACAGTTTCCTTTTTTCCCTCCAATTGTTGGTTTGCTTGAGTGTAGACTGCTCAGGTCTCAGGTTTTGTTACCAGGGAGAGGTCTTCCTGTCCTCAAGTCTATCACCTAAATGATCAAAACTATTGGTTGATACACTTTTCTAATAAAGGACCAGCCATTATACTGTACAGGTAGGCAATATAACTTTATTAATGAACACTTAAGTTTAATATCGTATTATTTTCCGTATCTTTTGGATTTTTTTCCAACCATTTGAAATAAAGCAAACAAAGATGAGGGGTCATTGTTGGTGATGGGCTGGGCCATGAGATTTGCTAAATTGTGATTGGAACAAGAAGCAGCACATGGTAGAGAGAGGAGTGAAAGATGACATTTCCTCACTTTCTGTCTGCCTGTTAACTGTCCTGTTAAGTGGCAGAGAATAAAGATCAAGCCATTTAATACAGCGTCTCCATTTTTTGGCAGAGGAAATGGCAAAAGGGCATCTGAGTCAGAACCAAGGTTATGACACTGTCCATATGTTGGCTTCTAGCCTTCTACTGAGAGTGCCTCCCTGGCCCTACAATATCATTGTTAAAAATTACTGTCTAAAATGTATTTTTTTTTTTAGTAGAGAGGATTGATCTTGAGCCTCAAGTAAGCACTATGCTATTGAGCTGCATTCCTAGTTCTTTTTACTTTTTAAATTTTGAGATGGGAGTCTTATCAAGTTGCCCAGGGTGTCTTTAAATCACCCTGTAGTCCAGATACGTCTTGAACTTGTCTTTTTGTTGTTGTTTTTTGAAGATAGGATTTCTCTGTGCAATAGTCCTGGCTGTCCTGGAACTCTCCTTGTCGGCCAGGCTAACCTCAAACTCATAGAGATCCACTTGCCTCTGCCTCCTGAGTGCTGGGATTAAAGGAGTGCACCACCACTGCCCTCTTTATTATTTTTAAATTATTTATTTTTATGACTGTCTATACCCATTTTTTTTCTTTAGCACTTAAGCACATTTTAAAGCACACTGTAAACTTCAGAGGGTTTTTTTGGGGGGTCTGGTCTTGACTTTTTGTGCTTCTGCAGCCTTCTGTGTCCAAGTGACCCAAACCTTAAATAGCTAAGCAGTGGCTAGGCCCTCCACTTAGCACATGGCCTGGTGGTTGGTCTGCCCGCTTCAGGTTGGTGAGAGTGGAGCCTCATGCCTGTGTGCCCTGGCCTGAAGCCAGTCTATTTGCCCCAGCTCTGGAAGTTTCTGGGTCAATGATGTGGTAGGTGTTTCTACATAGTCTCCTGCCACTGAGAAGCATGCCACTGCCCATAAACCCAATTCTAGTGCTCAGTAAATGGGCCTCTTAAAAGAGCCATACCTCTGTATGCTTTGAGCACTGAGCCTACTCCGAACATTTTTTTTGACTGAAAATACTGACACAGAGACATATTAATTATAAAAGCTTGGCCTTAGCATAGACTTGTTCTCAACTAGTTCTTATAACTTAAACGAACCTATTTAATTTACATCCTGCTATGTGTGTTACCTTTCTTTTGTCCCATACCTCCTGTTTTTCTCTCTGGTTCTCTCTGGCTAATCCTATCTTCTCAGAGTTCTCTCTCTCAGGAAATCCCTCTTGTCCTAGCTATTGGCAGTATGTCTAGCTATTGACTCTTTAGCTCTTTAGTAAACCAGTCAGAATGTGCCTTGGCAAAGACACATTTTTATAATTTAAACAAATATTCTGAAACAAATGGGAATCAGTTGAGCTAGGGCTTAAGCTCACTGGTGCAGTATTTGCCCCTGCCCTGGGGTGGGTTGGGGTGAGGCTGCCTTGAGAGGGCAGCAAATAACCTTTGTGTCTTATAGGTTCTCCCTTCCCTCTTCTCTCTCTCTCTCTCTCTCTCTCTCTCTCTCTCTCTCTCTCTCTCTCTCTCTCTCTCTCGATAAAGAGGCTCAGGGATATAACTCACTGGCAGAATGCTTGCCTAACGCACACATGGCTCTATCCTCAGCATCCAACAAACAAAATCCATGAAAGATAACAAAGCATTGCAATGTAAGGTTAAAGCAGAGATGACATGTTTAAATTATGTTTTATCCTTGAAAATTTGATACACTGGCCTGGAGAGGTGGTTTGATGGTTAAGAATACTGGCTGTTTCCCTGAGGACATGCCAACACCCACATAATGGCTCACAGTCTGTAACTCCAGTCCCAGAAGATCAGATGCCTTTCTGGTATCCTTAGGCACCAGGCACTCAAATGGTATGCATTCAAATGCAGGCCAAATACCTGTACACATAAAATATATTTTTAAAAAGTATATAAAATTGATATTAAAGCTAACCACAAAAAAACATAACATTAGGGAAAGGGAAGCTGTTTAGATACTGAAAATTAATGATTTGTTTTTTATAAAAATGGAAGGAATAACAAAGTAAAAAAGTAGCAAGGAAAGGAGAAAGCTAGAAGCAGGCCTTGATTCTGTACTTTGACAGCACTCTTGAGTTCAAGACCAGCTTAGTTTACAGAGTTCCTGAACAACCAGGTCTACACAGAGAAACCTTATGTCGAAAAACAATAAACAGCAACAACAACAAAAAGATTTTTTTTTTTGCCTGCAAGGGAGGCACATAAGTGCTGAATCAATATTGGATAGAGGGCTTGAGAATTAGCTCATTTGGTAAAGCACTTGCCTTGCAAGTATGAGTGACAGCACAGTGAAACCACACAAGTAGACCATTCCATGGGTAGAAAGAAAGGTTTATTGGGGACCAAAATACCAAGGGTAGGGGATGGGGTGCAGTGAGAAACAAAATGACAGAAGGACAAGTGGATTTTATATGACAGGATAAATACAACCTGTTGAATCTGTATAATGTTACTCACATAATATTTTCAGGGCTATTTGGCACTGGACAATCAGTTGTTATGCTCTTCCTTGGAGAAGACCACCTCTTCCATTCCAGGATTTCTTTAGTTCTATGTAGGGTTGGGGCAGTGTGGGCTTTTCCCCATTCAGTTTGTCATGTTCATTGTTGTCATCCTTGTTCAGCTTACATTTGGACAGCCGTGAACAATCATGTCGTGAGACTTTATGAGTATGATTTCTGATATTACTATTTTTAAAATTTAATGTTATGTGGATGAGTGCTCTTCACTGAGCCATCTCACCAGCCCCTAAGCTTATTCTTAGAAATTTATTTATTATATATACAGTGTTTGCCTGCAGGACAGAAGAGAGCACCAGATCTCATTACAGATGGTTACTAGCAACCTTGTGGTTGCTGGGAATTGAACTCAGGACTTCTGGGTAAGCCAGTGCTCTAAATTGCTGAGCCATCTCTCCAGCTCCCCGTCCCCAAGCTTATTCTTAACACAGAAGTTTAAAGGCATCATCATGAGTTGCTTTTCTGAGTTCATTCTAATAGATTTATAAGCAATCCAGAAAGGTTTTAAATGCATAAAATAAAAATTCCAAACAGCTGGACGTGGTGTCTCAAACCACTAATTCCAGCTACTCCAGAAGCTGAGGCAGGGGAATCACAAATTTAAAGCCTATGTGGGCTGCAGAGCAAGTTTAAGGCCAGCCCAGTGAATTTAGTGAGATTTTGTCTCAAAATAAAGACTTCTAAAGCAAGACTGACAATGACAGTGTATCTCAATGATAGAGTACTTCCCTAGTGTATGCAAGGGCTTGGATTTAATGTTCAGTACCAATAAATAAGTAAATCAATAACAAAATTTCTAGAAATGTTTCATCATACACTATACATTATATATGCATATTTCACTTAATTCATCACAAATCTATCACTACCTACTGTGTGCTAAGTGTTGGTCTTAAGAATCAGACAAGTCTCTATTTTGTCTTTTACCACATAGAACTTGTGTTCTACAGCCTTTCTTTCTGTTTCTATTTTATTATCTAGAAAACAATAACAATATAGATTTGATTTTAACTATTTAATCCTCACAATGATCCTAGAAAGTAGATAATCATAATTCCCATTTCATAGATGGGGAAAACTGAGGCATCAAGGATAGGTCATTAACTCAAGGCACACATCACACATCTGTTACATGGTTGTGGAGATATATTGTGTATCTAATAAAGTTTGCCTGGAAATCAGAGGACAGAGCCAAACCACACTTAGCCATGAAAGTCAGGGAGTGGTGATTCACACCTTTAATCCCAGCACTAGAAAAGTTGAACCAGGAAGTGAGATGGCTGGGCAGAGAAAGAGGAGGAGGAGGCAGGAGCTCAACCCTTTACCTGCTTCCTGCTTCCCTTTTGGCTGAGAATTCAGAGGCATTTAGTTGGCTAGGTAAGAAGTATCTGTGGCTTGTTTCTCTATTTCTCTGATCTTTCAGCCTTTCCCCAGTACCTGTCTCTGGGTTATTATTATAAGACCAAGTAGAATTTGTACAATAAATGGTTGTAGAGGGATTTAAAGCCATTCAGTCTGGCTTCAGAGTTGCTGTCTCCTCCCCCTCTCTCCCCCTTCCTGTCACCTATGTGATAGACACCTTAGCAAATACAGACTGCCTTAAGCTAGATAATAGTTCATAAACCTTCCAGGTTCTGAAGTTCACACAGAGTTGGCATAATACCTTCCTGATTTCCAACTGTGTATCACTGTGATGTTTCCCATTTTCCTTTGGTTTTTATGAACCAATAGTTTTAGTACAAAGGTGATCCTGAATGACCCCACCTTTTGGCAGTACATCAGATAGAGCTCTCTCAAAGGCGCCTTTTGTCCTAACTCACCCCACTTTTCTCTAAAACATTTTTTTTTTATTTTTTGAGAAAGGTTTTCTCTGTGTAACAGCTCTGGCTGTCCTGTAACTCCCTCTGTAGACTAGGCTGAACTCAGGGATTTGTCTGCCTTTGCCTCTCTAGTGCTGGATCAAAGGTGTGTGCCACCACTACTTGATTTCTCTAAAACACCTTAGTATTCACTATTATTTATTTTACCATCACACATTGTATCTGTGTGGGCAGAATTATAAATAGAAGCTTGACTATGATCATCACTCACCCAGAGTCATATAATTGACTTTTTTTTTTCTAAGTCAAAAGCTCAAATGAAGTCAGAAGGCATTAATTTGGTCTGTCTCAGTTGCGCCTTCCTATTCCAGCTTCATAATTTCTTTGAGAGTCCATTATAGGCACTCTGTCTACTGAACAGAACATGGCTCCTGATTCTGGCAGAGCTTGAGAGCGACTTCAGCACTTTTTATTCCTTGGGCGTGTGCTGAGATCTGCACCATGAGGGCTGATGTTGTAAAGATTGTCACTGCTTTCTTAGTGTGTTCCAGTATTGTAACCTAATTGGGTGGAGTTTGCTGGTAGAACTGGCTCTATCCTTGTGGTCCTGTAGTCACTGAGCATCCATCTTGTAGGTTGCTATGCCCAAGGTCTTGCTGAAGGTGCTGCTCTGAGCTGTGGTGGTACAGCTACATGGCTGTTTAAGTGCCTCTTTGCTTGATTTGCAGCCACACACTCCTGATTAAGAAGGATAGGTAAATGAGGTGATATTTAATCTACCAGTATTGTTGTCTTAATGCTTAGCTTGTTTTTATTTGCTGCATTGTTAAATAATGCAACAGTATACATCTTTGTAGTTAAATCTTTGCCTTCATTTCACCCTAAACCTTTGGCAGTACTGGGAATCAAACCTTGACTCTGTCTCTGAGAGTTGCTGTGGTGTTCATGTAAGTGTATGTGGGTACATATGTGCCATATCATGTGTGTATGTATATGTATGTTTGTGTGCACATATGTGCCACAGTGCATATATAGAGGCCAGAGAACTTTTGTGTTCATTCTGGCCTTTACTTTGTTGAGGAAAGGTCTCTCTTATTTCAGTTGTTGTGCTGTGTAATTTAGGTTACCTGGCCAGAAAGCTTCTAGACAGTCCTTCTGTCTCCACCCTCCCATCTTGCTGTAGGAATGATGGAATTATAGATGTGTGCCATATTTGGTTTTTTACAAGGGTTTTGGGAACTGAACTTGGGTTGTTGGGCTTTTTAGGCAAATGCTTACATCTCCTCAGCCCAAATCAAAGGATCATGTGCGTGCCAAACTAGCAACTCTAGTGCTCTCACACACTACCACTGAGCTACACCCCCAGTCCAGAAGTCAAATTTTAGGGTCAAAGTATATTTTTAAGGTGAATATGCAGTAATGTGAACAGTAGGTGTCTTAGGGTTTCTATTGCTGCAGTGAAACATCATTACCAAAATGCAAGTTGGGGAGGAAAGGGTTTATTTGGCTTATTCTTCCATATCACAGTTCATCACTTCATCACTGAAATAAGTCAGGACAGGAACTCAAACAGGGCAGGACCCAGAGTTAGGAGCTGATGCAGAGGCCATGGAGGGGTGCTGCTTACTGGCTTGCTTCCCATGGCTTGCTTAGCCTACCTTCTTATAGAACCCAGGACCATGAGCCCAGGGATGGCACCAACCACCATGGGCTGGACCCCATTGATCATTGTAAAGCATTGATCATTAATTGAGAAAATGCTTTACAGCTGGATTTCAAGGAGTCATTTTCTCAGCTGAAGCTCCTTCCTCTGATGACTCCAGCTTGTATCAGGTTGACACACAAAACCACCTAGTACACTAGGATAAGAAAATATGCAAATGGCTCTGGGGACATGAATCACTTGATAGATTGCTTTCTTTGTATGCAAAAAGCCCTGGGTTTGATCCCCAGTACCTCATAAAAATTGAACATAAGGGCTGGGGAAATGGCTCACTGGGTACAGTGCTTCCCTTGTAAGCATGAGAACCTGAATCCGGATCCTCAGCAGCATGTTAAAGATCTGGGCATCATGGTGTGCTCTTGTAATCTTAGCACTGAGTAGGCAGGGACAAGAGAGTTGCTGCAGGATTTTCTACCAGAAGACAAGAAAATCTAAATTGTTCCTTGGAGTTTGGTCCTTTCTATGACTCTGTTGGAAATCACAGAGTTTTCCTCTACACTCTTGCCATGCATGTATGTGCTTCTGAAGTTCATCACTCAGTGTTAATTCCATTCTTATGTCTTCACAGAGAAGCTTTATGGTGATGTTCCTTATATAGAAGAAAGACACAGACATCGGTATGAGGTACGCTTTTCATCTGAATTGCTGAGGGATGTGGATACTTGGTGCAGTGAACTTCAGCAGTTGTAAGTGGGCCTTTTGGGGAAAATGTCCAGCTTCCTAATATCTGTAGGTAAGGCTGCTAAATTTTCCTAGCATCTCTCACTTTTAGAAGCAGCTGCTGTGATAAAAAGAGTAGATGATGCATCTGTAGAACCTGAATGCAAATAAACAGACACAGCAAAAAGGTTATCCTAGACCAAAACAGGCTCACCATTCTTCCTTAACATCTGCCTTTCGTTTCTTGGGTTTGAGAAAGATAGAAAACCACCAACAAGGAGCCAAATGCTTCTGGCACAGGAATGAGTCTCTGGTTCTTGTATGGTGGATTGTAGCTTTCAGGAACCTCCCTGAAACCCACATTCAGCTTGAGTTTAGTGTCCTATGTCCTATGACTAAGAGGAGTTAACTTCTGAGATTGCAACAGGCAAAGCATGGCGTCTGAAACTGTGGGTGGTGATTCTGGGATTAGTCACTCAATCATGATGTGCTTGGCTTTGAAGAATAGGCATCTCTGCTTGTTGTTTATTCAAACCAATTTGAACAGTAAAGACATTTATTAGCTCAAATCACAGGCAGATTTGAAACATGGTACAACCAGGACTCCTGTTGTCTCCATAGGTCTCTTGGCTTCTCTTTTTGTTTGTCTGGTTTGTCCAGGGTAGTCTCTCTCATCATTGTAAGATGGTTGCCAGCAGCAACTGAAGTGTTACAGATTTTTTTTTAGTCTAATTAGGTCACTTTTTTGTTTATTTGTCCATTAGTTTTTTGGTTTTTTTTCTGAGATAGGATTTCACCTCAACTCCTATGTAGACTAGGCTGGCCTGAAATGGAACTCCTAATCCTCCAACCCTTGGTGCTAAGATAATAGGCATGTGCTACTATGCCCATTTTTATGTGATGCTGAGGACTGACTAGCTTCATACATGTTAGGCAAACACTTTACCAACTGAGCTACATCCCTGTCCTGATTGGATTAAATTCAGTTACCTGCCAGTCTGTGAATGTGTACCATTCCCAGCACTGTACTGAACAATGTAGCCTTAAACCTGGGTTTTCACAACATCAGCCAAGAGGAAGGGGTGTCTTAGTCACTGTTCTATTGTTATGAAGAGATACTATGACCAAGGTAACTCTTAAAAAAAGAAAGCATTTGATTAGGGATTTGTTTAAAGTTTTATAGTTTTGGTCTACTATTGTCATGTTGGGGAACATGGCTGCACATAGGGAGCTGGAGCAATAGCTACATCCTGATTTATTGGCAGAGAGAGGAGGAGGGGGAGGAGGATTGAAGAAGAGGAGGGGGAGGGGAGGGGAGGAGAGGAGAGGAGAGGGGAGAGGAGAGAGATGCTTGCTTGGTGTGGACTTTTGATACCTCAAAGCCCAGTGACAAAATTCCTCCAACAAGACCACACCTCCTAATCCTTCTAAACCTTCTCAAATAGTGCCACTCCTTAATGAATAAGCATTCAAATATATGAGCCTGTGAGAGGCATTCTTATTTAAACCACCACAGAGTTTATTGTATTTGGCTTGGCCAATTGGAGTTAGCTTCTGGAATGGGACAAATAAAGAGTCCCAAGACCAAGGGAAAGAAGAATTTCAATCCTTAATCAAACTGCTGTATTGTATGAATTCTATTTGGTATTATTAATAAAAACCTGGAACCAGATATTGGGGAATTCTGAAATATCAGAGAAACAAGCCACAGCCAGTTCTCACCTAGCTAACTCCTCAGGCCATAAAGGGTAAGGTCCTGTCTCCAGGAATCCTCACACTGAATGAATCTGAATCCTCAGCCAAAAAGGAGCAAAAGCAAAGGGAAGAAGTCCTGCCTCCTCCAGCCTTATCTTTCTCTCCCAGCTATCTCACTTCCTGGTTCAACTTTCCTAGTGCTAGGATTAAAGGGTTGCACCATCACCACTTGCCTCTGTTAGGCCTTGAACTCAGAGATCCAGACAGATCTCTGATTCTGAAGTGATGAGATTAAAGGCATGGGTCACCACTCCCTGACCTTTGTGGCTTGGCCCTGTGGGTGGCTCTGTCCTCTGATATTCCAGACTATTTTTTATTATATATACAATATATCACCACACTTATTTGAGGATCTGAGGAGATGGCTCAGGGGGTAAAGTGCTTGCCTCACAAGTATGAGGAGTAGAATTTGGATTCTCAGCACCCACATAAGTGCTGGGCAAGTGTGGTGGCCTGCCTATAATCCCTGCATACAGAAGGCTAAGGTAGAATCCTTGGGGCAAGCTGGGTAAGCTCCAGGTTCAATAAGAGGCCCCACCTCAGTAGGCTGTTGAAGAAAACACCCAACATCAACCTTTGACTTTCATATGCCTGCACACTTGTGCACATGCACCCATACCCATATATATCTATAAACTTTCACACATGCTTATATACATGTACACTATACACATGTACATTTAAACAATTAGAATTTGGAATAGATAGTGTATGTTACTTTCTTGTTGCTCTGTAAAATACAGACAAAAGAAACTTAAGAGAGGATTTATTTTGATTTATGGTTTAAGGAGAAACAGACCATCATTATAAGGAAGTCATGGGGGAGTATAAGGTAGTTGATACCATTTTGCCAGTAGCCAGGAAGGAGGAATGCTGTTACTCAGCTTTTCTCCTTTTTATTTAATTCAGGGCCCCTAACCATGGAGTAGTGCTGCTTATATCAGGATGGATATTTCCTTCTTAGTCAGTGACTCCTTGGAAATGCCTTCATACAGATGCTCAGAAGGGTATCTCCTCAGTAAGTCTAAATCTAGATAACCTGACAACAAAGATTGGCCATCACAGATTGCTAAGTACATTTAACTCGGGGAAGCAGTAGATACAGGGATGTCTATAAGTAGTTGGTATCACAGTTCTGATTCAGAATATTTGCATTGCCATGGTCCTTCGTTTTGAATCCTATCTCTGAGTGATACAGCATGGACCTCCCAGGTTCACATGACTTGAATGAGACTTTGTATCTCAAGTTCATCATAAATTTAAAATTAGATCTGGAGTGTTGAATATAGAAATTAAGTAGAGGGCCAATGCACTGGGAAAACCCATCAATAGATATAGTACTTCTTCTATATGTTGTTTGTTTGAATTGCTCTGTAGTTCAAAGACTTGACTTTCTTGCATTTCCAGGTAAACCCTAACCTGATCAACCATTTTGAGAAGAAAGACCTTTGTTTTGTCGGTCAGGATGTAGATGGAAAGAGAATGGAAATTATTGAACTGGCAAGTAAGTGAGTTCTTTGTTTCTAGAAAACTTCATGATGACCTAATACCTTATAGTCAAACACAGACTAATTTGGAATCTAGTTCATTGTCTCCTCTCTCAATTCCTTGATCCCTTGAAATAGATACAGAACTTCAGAATGCATGGAAAATGCATTGAATTTAATCTTTATCATTTTAGGGTCTGTTAGTCTGAACTTAAGCTGTATTTTCCCAAGTCTACCAATTGTAAAAGTAGTAGGCATCTTTGTCATTTCTCCTCTCTCCATCCTGTGTCAGCTCTAAGCTAAATGCTCTGCAGAAAGCAGACAGCTCGTTGTCCTCTAGCTTTCTTCCTGCTTGTCTCCTTGCTCTTAGTGGTAATTGTGGATGTCTATTGTATGGTGTTCCAGATCCTTTCCTGACTTTACTGCTTGTGTTTGTAGGGCAACTGTGGGCTAGTCATTGAATTTCTAGACACCAATCCACACTTTTCATAAGACCAAAGAAGGTGCTGGAGATGTAGCTTAGTTGGTAGAATGCTTGCCTAGGATTCACAAAGTTTTAGGTTTTGTCACCAGCACAGTATAAGCTAGGCATGATGGCATATTTCTGTAAAGTAATCCTGGCAGGAGGAACAGGAGTTTAAGGTTACCCTTGGCTACAGCCTAGGCTACATAAAACCCTGTTTTAAAACAAACAAAAAACCCTAAAGGACTAGACTTCTGTTGAGGAAGAACATAAAAGAGAACATATAATTGAAGTACTTGGAAAATTTTGATTCAGAGAGATTGCTTTGATTTAAAGGCCAGCCTTGACTTTTAGCGAGTTTGAGGCAGGTTTGGGTTACATGAAATAAGTAAGTAGCACAGAAATTTTATATGACTGGGCTAGGAGACCCTAAAGCATAAGCCCCAAATCACACATTTGTTACTGACAAGACACAGGCAGCATTCTTCTCATTCAGCCTTGCAAGGACATAGTATGCCTGAGGTCCTAGCTTGTCTTAGCTCTTTATGTTGCCCAAGGGTCATCTCTGTCTCTCTCTCTCTCTGTCTCTCTGTCTCTCTCTCTCTCGTGTGTGTGTGTGTGTTGTGTGTTGGACTAATACTATTTCCATTTTCAAGTGATTAATTTTTTGAAGAATATTTATGACATGAGAAAATAATTATGTAGTTATGTGACATTTGAGTTTCTGTGTTCATAAATAGTTTTATTGGAGATTGGTGTAGGGGTAGAAAGGTGTGACCTTTCCCTCACTCATCATAAAGGTCATAGCTGACATTCCTGTGACACAAGATTAATAAGAGGAAAGCAAGGGATGAGTGTTTAGCTTGGTGGTAGGAGGCCCTGAGTTCAGTCCTCCACAGAGAAAAGCCAATTCTAGTTAACTTTTCTGTTGTTGTGATATACCAGTATGACCAAAAGCAACTTGGAAAAGAAAATGTTTATTTCATCTTACAGGATAGAAAAGCCAAGTCAGGAGCTTAAAGTAAAGCCACAGAGAAATGCTGCTACTTGGCTTGCTCCCAGGCTCACACCCAGCTAGCTTTCTTATACAGCCCAGGACCACCTGCCTCGTGTTGGTATGGCCCACAATAGGCTGACCACCTCTACATCAATTAGTAGTGAAGAAAGTAGCCCACAGACATGGCCATAGGCTAATCTGATGGAGGCAGCTCTTTCACTGAGATTCCCTCTTTCCAGATTTGTTAAATTGACAACTAAGATCACAAATCTACCCCTTATCAATGTGACACTCAAACACATCACTGTTAAACCCTAACTTTTCCATTCTTCTTTCCAAGATCTCATGTTGGTATTGCAATAGTTAACAGTCCAATTTTTAAAGTCTCAAAATCTTTAAAAATTTTGATGCTCTAAAAGTTTAGTATCTCTTTTAAAAGTCAAAAGCTGATTAACTGTAAAGTTAAAAACAAAGAAGGAAACAAACAAATGAGTTCTATACTTTTTTATTTGAACAGAGAAGAATCATGGCACAGGTACAATCAGATCAAAGCAAAACCAATAACAGTGTGAAAAACTCTATGCCCACAGTCTGACACTCATGCATGATCTTCTGAGCTCCAAAAGGTTTGGTCAGTCCTATTTCTTTGACTTGGTCACCTGTAGCACACAGCTTGTGTTATAGTTTTGGGCTGGCTTCATTCCACACCTGTTGCTGTACTTGGCTATTGTTCCAGAGACTTGGAATCTCCAATAATCTGGGGTCTTTACTGCACCTGGGGTTGTACCTTCCCTGGCTTCTCTTCTGAGATTCTAACTCTGCCACATGGCATCAAGCCTCTTCTTAAAACCAGTTTGGCTGCCAGATGATAGTGGCTCATGCCTTTAATCTCAGGAGGCAGAGGCAGGTGAATCTCAAAGTTCAAGGTCAGCGTTGTCTATGGAGTGAGTTCCAGGACAGCCATGTCTACATAGAGAAATCCTGTCTTGAAAGAAACAAACAAACCAAAAAAATGCCATGTAGGCCACTCTTACACTTTAATAATGTAGACACTAACCAAAACTAACTTAAGGAGGAAAGGGCTTATTTCATATTATAAGTTACAGTTTATCATCAAGGGAAACCAAGGTAAAAATGCAAGGCAGGAGCTTGAAGCAGAACCCAAGGAAAATACTGCTTGCTGGATTGCTACCAAGCTCATATTCAGCTACTTTTCTTTTTTTTATTATTATTTATTTATTATGTATACAGTATTCAGAAGAGGGTACCAGATGTCACCATCAGATGGTTGTGAGCTACCATGTGGTTGCTGGGAATTGAACTCAGGTCCTCTGGAAGAATAGTCAGTGCTCTTAACCCCTGAGCCATCTCTCCAACCCCCTTAGCTACTTTTCTTACACAGCCCAGGACCACCTGTCCAGGGCTGGTGCTGCCCATATCAATTAGCAAGCAACAACATGGTGACCCACAGACATGACCACAGGTCTCTCTGGTGGAGGCAGTTCTTCAGTTGAAGCTTCCTTTTTCCAGGTGTGTCAGGTTTACAAGATTAGCTATTACAAATCATAAAAAAATCTATTTAGTTAGTTTCATGTGACACATGGCCTTCAGAAATGAAGATCCAAAGATCCAGGGAAAACTTTTTATTCTTAGCTTTGAAGAGGAATGTGATAAGGCATAAATGTGATAAGATGTAATAGATTTAGGGGCCAGCAAGGCTGTCCAGATTCTTTTTGGCCTCTTTGTGTAGCATTTTTTTCCTCATAGATGCAGGCAGAATCTCTTTGCAATGAGGACCTTTTTCTCCCATGTTGGTTTTCTTTTTGTTTTTCAGAGACAATCTTGTGTATTCTAGGCCTGTCTTCTTCAACTCAGTACCTAGCTGAGGCTTGTCTTGAACTTCGGATCTCTTTTGGCTCCACCTCCCAGATGCTGGGATCACAGATGTGGGCTACTCTGTTTGGCAGGAATGAGGGTATTATGACCTACTTTCAGGCACAGTGACTCGTAGCGTTTATGCTGGTTCTCACACACAAAGGCAGGGATGGTCAGAGTGACCTTGCTTCTGATGATGCTTTTTATGTTGCAGTAAGAGAGATGCATAGTTAGGAAAGAGACTTTATGGCTTTCAATGCTTAAAATATTTATTATTCTGCCCTTTACAGAAATATTTGTGACCCCCCAGTCTAGACTGTTGGGTATACATTTCATTTGACAAACTTGAATACTTGGGGAATTTTTTCTTGATCTGTGTTTGTCTGGATGCTCTATTGATATGTTCATTTTATGTCAAAATAAATTTAAATGTTCTCCAAACTCTTCAAGAAGATTTATATTAATGTGCCATCAGTCTCCTCTCCTGGGAGTTTCTTATACTTTCTGCCTTTGACATCTAGAGCAAATTTATTCTTTGTTGTTAGGTTGTCCTGTGTGCTGTGTGGTGTTTGTCAGTATCCCTGGCCTCTGGTCAGTGGATCCTAGTAGCAGAATTTCTTCCCCTGTCTTAATGTTTCAAAAACATCTTTATAGAGCTGGGGAAAAGTCTATCTTCTGGACAGTGTATTTCCAGGATGCATAAGGTCCTAGGTTCAATCTATAGTACCTCAATGCCAGACGTGATGGTGCAAGCTTGTAATCCTGGTAGGTAGAAAGTAGAAGCAGGAGGATCAGGAGTCATCCTTAGGTATGTTGAAGTCTACTTGGGCTACAAGAGACCTCATCTCAAAAAACAAGCCAAACCCAACCCAACCAACCAATCAACCAATACAAAAAAAAAAAAACCCCAAAAAACAAAATACCATCTGCAGACACTGGCAAGTCCAGAATTATTTTCTACCTGCTCAAGAACCATTCTCCTAGATCATCAACTTGACATTGGACTATTAAGCTCTTCCTCCCCTTCTCACCCCAACTTGTAATCACTTGTCAAGTGCCATAGAGTCTACTAATGCAGAGAAAGTGTTTGAGATTGTCCTTCCAGCCCCTGCTTCCTTTGCTTACTGCATGATGACTTTAAGTCTGACTTGTCTCCAAAGTTTCTCCCGGTCTCTAGGTTCTCCCAACTCTAGTACTTCTGAAGCAGGACAAGGCTCTGTCATTGCAGTCCAGTCATGCTAATTTGTTGGAGTAAACCATTCTGATTTTTTGAATGGGAAGTACATGTTGGATACTCCAAAATGGTAGTCTGATCTGGATATGGTGGTGCATGCCTGCACTTCCAGGATTTGGGAGGCCAAGCATTACTGTGGGTTTGAAGCCTGTCTAGGTTACATAGTGGGGTCCAGGCCAGTCAGGGCTACATAAGGAGACTTTGTTCACAAACAAATTAATAGCCAGGCATGGTGCATCATGTCTTTAATCCCAGCACTGGGGATGTAGAGGCAGGTGGATTTCTGGGTTCCAGGCCAGCCTGGCCTATAGAGCAAGTTTCAGGGCAGTCAGGGCTATACAAGGGAGATCCTGTTTCAGATAAATAGACACAAATACCTAAAGTGTTGAAATGATGTTGGAGAACCTGCTTTTTCAACTTAGGTGTCTTAGACTTCCAGATTCTCTTTACAACTTGGCAACTTTTTTCTCCATCTCAGGCCATGCTATAATTCTCTGAATTAAATGCTCTTTTTTGTCTTTTTCCTTTTTGATGGTTCATAATATATTTTAGTACTTAAAGAATCCCAAACAGGAACAGGAAGTGACTCCCAAGCCAGGAGGATACGATGTCAGAGATGGCTGCCTTCAGCATAGTAGCTTCTTACTTGAATACTGAAAGACAACAGTGGACATTTAGTGTGTTCACTAGTTGCTTGATTCTAAAGCCCTGGGGACTTGATATATGCCTGTGTTATGCCTCACAAAGAAGTCAATGGATGTTAATTCCCCTTTAGTGAGGTTAAATAACATGTCCAGGACCATTGGGCTAGGCATTGGGAGGTTGAGAATAAACTCAGGCCATAACCTTCTTCTATCCCCACCATCAAGTCATTTTAGTTTTCTGTATTTCCATTGGATCTTCTGCTTAGAGTATATTTTGTGGTGACTATTCTTTAATTTTTGTTTTTTGTTTTTTTTTTTTTTAGATACAGGGTATCATTTAGTAGCGCATAGTCTTAAAATACACTATGTATCCCAGCCTTGAGATAAATCCTCCTGCTTCAGCTTCCCAAGTGCTGGCATTACAGGTGTAAGCCACCCTGTCTGTAGAGTTTTAAATGAGAATAGTAATGGCATGTTTCAGGAGTCATTTTGATGTAGAATTAAAGTCTGATCACTATTGAAGGCTACCAGCCTCTCTTGACTTGTGAGAAGAGGGCAGAGAATTTCTTAAGCAAATAACTGTTTGTTTACTTTGTTCAAGTACTTATTCTCTTTTCATTCTCCTTCTCTTATTGTCAGCAAATATCAAGAGGCCACTTTCTTCACAAAGATTTAGATTCCCATTGACGCCTTCAGATTTAATGAAGGCTGGGAAGGAAATGAGAGCTGCTGTAAAACCTTGCAGTTTTTAAAAGCTGACTGCAAGGGAATTCATTTTATGAAGGAAAATTCCCCAGAAGATTTTGATCTTAAGTACCCTTTAGAAGCATAGCCATGAGTCTCTACTATTCCTTAAGGATTCTGAGAGGAACAAGGCTTGAGATTTGTAGAATGTCAGAATCTGCTTAAAAGCGATTAAGAGCATTATTTTTAAAGGTACTTTGTTTGACTGATAGAATATCATCAAAATAAAAACTCTTTCATCATTCTTCATATCCACACAGAGAATTTGTTTGGATAATTTGATTCTGAGCAATGATCCATTCATTTAAATAGTTTATCCCTGGCTGTGACATGATCTGTGTCACAGCATCTCTCTGTAGCTCTACAGAAGCAGAAGCACTGTCTTTTCTGAGACATCCCTAGATATTATGCTATAATGCTTAGTTAGTTTTACTTTAAAGTTATATTGCTCAATTTCTTTTCTAAATATGGATGACTTTTCTTCACTTTAAAATTAAATTTTTGTTTATTATGTTTTTAAATTTATTACATTTATTAACTTATTTGTGGGGGTGAGGGTGAAGGGTGAGTCTCATGCCGTGGCTTGTATATGGAGGTTAGAAAGCTTTTGATTCATTCCTTCCTCTACATGGGCTCCAGGGATAGATTCAGGTAATCAGGTTTAGTGGAGGCAAGGGATTTACCTACTCAGTCATTTCCTAAGGCCCTTGGTTTTTGGTTTGTTTGGTTTGGTTGTGGTTTTTCTGTAACAGGATCTCACTAAGTAGCTGAGACTTACACAGTGTAGAACAGGTTGCATTCAAAGTAGTGGTGATTTCCTGTCTCTGCCTTCTGAAAGCAGAGATTATAGACATTTACCATTATGTCTGACTGTTCTAATTTCTGCTGTTATAAATATTATAACCACAAGCAACTTGGTGAAGAAAGAATTTATTTTGGCTTAAACTTCCAGGTAACAAATAGTTCATCATTGATGGAAATCAAGGCAGGAACTGAATCAGAAACCATAAAGGAACATTGCTTACTGGTGTACTGCCCAGATCATGCTTAGTTTTCTTAGATAACCTATACTCATTTACCTGGGAATGGTGCCACTCACAGTAGGTTGGCTTTTTCTCATCAGTCAAGACAATCTCTTATAACATGGGATAGGCCGCTGTGATCAAGGAAGTTGAGGTTCCCCTTTCCCAAGTGACTCTAGGTTATATCACATTGACAATAAAAACGAATGAGGACCCTGGCTTTTGTTTTGTTTTGCTTTGAGACAGGGTCTCCTGTAGTCCAAGATGACCTTGAATTTGAAGTGTAGCTGAAGATGACCTTGAACTCTTGATCTTCCTGCCTCTACCTCTGGGATGCTGGGATTATACCCCTGTACCAACATACTCAACTCTTTTCTTCTTTTGTTGAGGGAAAAAGTATGTGCTAAGCTTTCATAGGTTCCAATTCAAGGAGATGAATATAAAAATTAGTCCATCACTGGATTTTTCTGAGGTCAGACTTGTACAGGAGAATTTACTCCAATGAAGCAACTATTCTGCCTGCCCAGTATAGTGACTGTCAACTATTGAATGCCCAATTAATATATATGTGTGTGTGTATGTATGCGTGTGTGTGGAAAATCAGAGAAAGACACTTTATCTTATTGCCATAAGACGAAGTCTCTCAATGAACTGGAAACTCCCCATTTACTGTTAGGCTGAATATGCAGGAGGCTTCCCAAATTCTCCTGTCTTCACTTTCCTATGCTGAGATTACAGGCTTGGGGCAGTAGTGCCTAACTCTTTTACATGTATGCTGGGGATTTGAACTCAGGTTCTCATGCTTGCTTAGAAAATGCTTTTATCCACTAAGCCATTTTTCCAGCCTCGGGTGGGAAAGGGAATAGCTTGAAGTCTAGAGATACTATGGAAATTGAACCAATGAAAGGCCTTCCAGAAGTAGGCTGGGGCTGGGAATGTAGCTAAATTGATATGAGGTCCTGTGTTCAATCCCCAGTACTGCATAAGCCCGGTGTAGTAGTACATACCTATAATTTTAGCACTTAGGAGGTAGAGGTAGGAAAATCAAAAGTTGAAGATCATTCTCAGCTATAGAGCAGTTCAAGGGTAAGCCTGAACTATATGTCACCCTATATCAAAAGAAAACAGAAAAATAGGTTGATGTTCAAGAAGGAGACTTCATCTTAGCACTCAAAAAGTTCTTTCTTCACTTTCCTTAGTCTTAACACCACCACCTCAAAAAAGAAAATAAATAAAAAGAAAGAAAGAAAAGAAAAGAAAAAGGAAGAAGGAAAGAAAGAAATTCTAGGTCTCTAATTAAGTGAAATGTATTATGCAATTTGGAATTTTATTCCAAAAATAGATCATAAAAATAACTCTGTTGGCAAGTTAAATAATCACTTCAGTGCTTAGTATGGGTTGGTATTCAACCTTTTTAGTGGTTCTCATGCCAGTCTGATTCAACCACTTCATACTTGCTTTCATTTCAGGTCATCCTTATTTTATTGGTGTCCAGTTCCATCCTGAGTTTACTTCTAGGCCAATGAGGCCTTCCCCTCCATACCTGGGGCTCTTACTTGCAGCAACTGGAAATCTGAATGCCCATCTGCAACAGATGAGCAGACTTTCATCCAGGTAACCAGATTAATGCTCCTAGCAATGGGACAAGATGCACGGTTACTGACATCTTAGCTCTTCCTTAAAATTTTGTATCATTATGGAATTTAAGTTTTAAAAAAAGTATGTATTTTATTTTTTTCTGAATTCTATCTTTAGTATCATGTCTAAAGTCTTTCCTGTGGAAAGATCTTATAAATCATAACCCCAGTGTTTTCTTGAACTTTCATAGTTTAATATCCAACAGTGTATCTGGACTTTATTTTGAGTTGAGTGTAAGGCAAAGGATCTGATTTTCTTTGTCTTTCCTGAAAGTTGATAAGTAAATTGGCTTTTATTTACTTTCTGTTTAGTTCAATTGATTATTTCTTTATACCTAAACTTTTGTTATTTTTATTATCATAATATTAATGGAAATCAAGACTACATTAGGAATATCATCACTTAAAATACTTAAAGATATATTTTGCTGGTTGTAGTGATATATAACTGTATTCCCAATATTTGAGAGGCTAAAGCAGGAGGATCATGGATTCTAGGCCAACCTGATATAAATAGTGAGACATCATGTCTTTTGTATTTTTGTTTTTCGAGACAGGGTCTCTCATAGCTCAGGCTATTCTCAAACTTGCTTTGTACTCAAAAATGACCTAAAACTTTGGATCCTCCTGACTCTAACTTCCAAATGCTAGGATTACAGATATATGTTACCACATTTAGCTGTCTTGAGGATGGAACCCAGAGATTAATGCATGCTAGGCAAGTACTCTTATCTACTGAACTACATCTCCAGCCTAAAAGAAAAAGCTAGCCAATCAACCAACCAACCAAAAAACAGGAGAGGAGGGAAGGTATTGTTCTGTTCTAATTTCCAAGGTGAACAGCAATAGTAATTGTTAAGGTCAAGGTAGTGACTGAGATTTCATTACATTAAATACTAGTTTAGGTATATTTTATATCTGTACTTATTTTTTTTAAACTTTATTTATTTATTTATTTATTTGCCTTGGTGTTTGCCTGGAACTGGAACTACAGACAGTTGTTAGCTGCCATGTGGGTGCTGGGTCCTCTGGAAGAGCAGACAGTGCTCTTAGCCGCTGAGCCATCTCTCCAGCCCCCTATATCTGTACTTATTCTCTGAGAATATCGAATGTATTATGTTTAGAAGTGGAAGGAACTACCTAGAATATTCCAGACATAGGAAGGGTGACTGGCTATCACAGTAATGCTGTATGTTGTTTAGACTCTCCTCCTTGTAAACCACTGTTGCAGGACTGCAGTTATGATCAGGGAGCCTCAGTACAAGGGTTGTCTGTAAGTTTGTGTTACACAAGGCTTCTTATAGTGGCATTGTTCAGAGAAGCTCACAGCTCTAGTGCTTCACTTTTCTGTATGTTCATATGGGAACAGCTTTACATGGCTAACATATTTGCTGCCTTTACCAAATTAATAATCACTCTTTGCTGTCTTTAACCAGGGTAGTGGCTTTCCAACTGTGTCTGAAGGCTACCATAAGGAGCAGGCTAAGGGGACTTTAGATTCTTCCCTGCTTCAGATGTGGTCTTCCAGTATCCTGGCATGTGTGCTATTGTTCTGCACAAGAGAGTTCATATAATGAAAATATCCCTGGGTTCTCAAGCTGCATAGTTTATGTTGCAGATAGAAAATTCCAATGTGGAATTCCAAATCACATGTGTGCTATGACAGTTTTTGGCTACCTTATGTTCTCTAGTATTACAGATTCTCATATAGGAAAGGAGGTGACAATAGAGCAAGTTAGTTGGCTGAGAGAAATTATATACTGATACGTATCTGGCTGTTTGCAAGCATCAGCCATCAAGTGAATGTGTATGGTTTGTGTAGTCTGGTTGTCCTTCTACCCACCTGTTGTGTTGTATGATGCCTATTGATTCCTGCATGGAGGCTGGCATTTCTGTGTGAAGCTCCTTTATAGCTGAGCCTGACACATCTGAGCCAAATACAGTCTCAGAGAGAGGAAAAGCCCTCTTAATGTAGCTCATTGCAATTCAGCCAATCCATAGCCCTCTGTGGTTGTGTATCAGTCACAAGTTGGTACCTTCTCTTATGTCTGCCTGGCTACTGAGCTCACAGGTGGCTCTCCACTAAAGTAGTAAGTGCAGGCAGCTTAAGAGGGTAGTCTAAACCTGACATTTTGCAGGGATCTCAGTAAAGAATGGTGATTATTGGCAGGTGTGGTTGCACATACCCGTAATCCCAGCACTCCAGAGACCAGAGGATTACTGCAAATTCAGTGCTAGTTTGGTCTACACTGTTGGTTCCAAGTCAGCCAAGGTTACATATCAAGACCCTGCCTCAATAAAGCAAAATAACCTCCAAACAGTCTAGGAAATGTAGCTCAGTTGTAGAATGTTTGCCTAGCATGTATGAACCCTGAGGTTTGATTCCTAGTACTACATGAAGATGCTTGCCTGTAATCCCAGCACTTTGGAGATAGAACCAAGAAGATCAGATGTTCAAGGTCATCAAGGCTAGCCTGGGCTATGTGAAACCATACTCAAATACATAAACAAACAAACGGAAAAACCCCAACCCACCAAAGAAACCAATAAGCAAATCCCCCAAACCACCAGAATGGTAACTAATAATCCTGTAAGAAACACTAGAATTACAAAGGACTTTTTACCTCATCTACTCTCTGTCACCTTCATGGGATTGCTGAATTTTGAAAGGCAGATTACACACTGATATGAGCTGGCCACACACCTTGCTGGCCACACTGATACGAGCTAAGTTAGAGCTGTGTTTCTTTAAAACAAGATTACTACATGTAGCAGCTAGAGCATGAATACTTGAAGAATGACTCCTTTCCCCTGAAATTGTCTCTGATGATAGTTAACTATATGGCACATGGGAAGCCTATGTCTTCAAGATGCAGAGTGTAAAAATTTTTTGCTTTTAATAAGAACACCTGAGCATTCTGCCCAGTAGAGAATATTTATCATTGAGTACTTTGGAGTCGTAGTAAGAGTATTATTTAGGGATTTAAAGCTGGTGAACTAAATTGTTAGCTACTCTGTTATCTGCAGAATGGCAGGAGTTCTAAGGGCTAATTTCCCCTAGTTCTAGGCTTACAGCAGTTTGTTCAAGGGCATAATAATCCTAGGGTAGTATTTTCTTTTTTTTTTTTTTTTTTTTTTTTTTTTTTAGTTAATTGCTAAAAAGTACATGCAAAATCAGGCCAGAAAGATGTCTCAGTGAGTAAAAACACTTGGTGCCTAGCTTGACAATCTGAGTTTGGTCTCCAGGACCCACCTGACCCACAAGTTATCCTCTGGCCTCCACACATGCACACCCCGGAAATCCTGCAATGTCATTTAAAAATACATGCAGTTGGGCATGGTGATATATGTGTCTAGTGCAAGAATTCAGGAGGCAGAGGGAGGCACAATTGAGTTTGAGGATTAGCCTTGAGTTCAGGCCAACCAGGACTACCCAGTGAGATCTTACCTCCCCCCAAAAAAGAAGGGAAAGAGGAGTTGGAAGAAAGGAAAGAAGGAAGAAGAGGAGGAGGAAGAGAAGCAGTAGCTACCACCACAGCCAGGTGTGGTGGTTCATACCTATAATTCCAGCACTTGGGAGGCTCAGGTAGGTGAGTCACCCTGGGTTTGATGCCAACCTGAGCTACAGATTGAAGCCTTGCTTCAAAATACAAAAAAAAAAAATCAAACTGAAAGCCTTATTTTGAGGGTCCCTCCTAGCCCACATGTTTGGTAAATCTTTAGTCAAAAATCAGAATATAGTTGTATTCACTAACTGTTGTTTGTATAACCCTAAAATTTATGACAATGACACAATGTGCACATAAATAGGGATCAGTTAGGGACAGGATGTAAGCAGTTTGGAGAAATCAAGTGCACCCTCATTCCAGGAGAGGGAGGGAGGGAGGGAGGGGGGGGGAGAGAGAGAGAGAGAGAGAGAGAGAGTTGTTTCTGCCCATAGAATTACATTTGAGACTTGGAGTTAAGGGAAGTCGAGGGACTTTTACTAAGGCCTAGTCACACAGATGTTCTGTGCCTAGCATCCATCAAAATTCTAGACTCCTGGAAGGAAAGCAGTGGTCATCATAAATCACATTATACAAACAATGTAGATTGAGAAAAGTGACCTCATTCAAGTTAGTAATAGTCTGACTACAAGCCTTTTGAAAGATGGCAGCTGCCAGGTTAATTCTTTTTGGATAAGTACAATTAATTCATTTTTAGAGTAAACAAGTCTAATGGGAGATTATGGTTTATTCAACAAGTAATTTTAATTTTTGGTACTACATCTCTTTCTGCATCTAAATATTATCTGTCTCATTTATAAGTAAGGACAAGTGTTGGAGAGATGGTTCCACCATTGAAAATGCCTACAGCACTTCAGGGGACCTGATTTTGCTTCTCAGCATTTACATCTGGTAACTGAAAACCAGCTCCAGGGGATCCACCATCTTTTTCTGGCCTCCTTAGTTACCTGCACACAAGTGATATTTACTCACACAGACATATACAAATGCATTTTTATTTTTTATTTTTTTATTTTTTTATTTGGGAAGACATAGGGCATGGAAGAATAAATGGAGGACACTTGATTCAGAAGGGTTACATATAAGCAACACTGAAGTGTGCTGAAAAATAGAAATGTTAAAAAAAAACCTTTTGAATAAGTGAGTAAAATACACTGATGTCTAGAAGCAATAGGTTAGGAAAAGAACTTGCTCACAGAGCCTTTCAGGAACACAGAAGTTAAATATCAAAGAGAAATGTGCTGTCACCTAAAAACATTAGAGAATTAGAATATAAACATTCTATGTATCAATTTAATTTAAATATTATAATAAGATTCTTAAACTTATCTTGATCATGGAAAGTTTTAGTGCTAAGTAACATTAAAACGCACTGAAATAACCTGGCAAATGTCCCGCATATATGAATAACGTGTATATATCTGTGCCTTAACATTTCCATATGTAATATGTTTAAGTTTCAGAGCAACAAATGCATTTTTAAAAAGGTAACCAAAAGTTTCAATGGTCTTGCTAACACAGTTAGAGTAGAATGAGGCTGCTTCATATTATAAGAAACATTTAGAAAACTTGGACACTTGTGTCAGCAGTGAGGAGACAGAAACACAGCTGCTCAATGTTAGTCTCAGCAGCTTCAGGAAATTCCCTAGACTTTCAAGGACCTTGATTCAGACCAAACTGGAATTTGTGGCTTGTACACGGAAGAGAATTTCAGGATTAGCTGGTATAATGAAGTAGAGTTGGAGATTTTATTGAAGATATTTTAATATAGAGAAAAATAAATAAAGAAAGAAAAAGAGAGGTGCTCAGAAGAAAATACTACATGCTAAGAGCATGATGTGGGCTTTCCAAAGACTCACAGAAAGTAAAACATACCCAAGTTGAGCTCAGGCTCTGCAAGGGGCACTCACAATGACTAGTCTTAGTATTAGCCATATATACAAGTTACATCTCAAAAAGTTGCTTAGAAGTATTGTTTTCTTTTTCTTTTTCTTTTTCATTTAATAAGAGATAACTGAGGTGGCTCTGGAGATGCCTTGACTGGAGTTACAGTCTGGTAAGGAGAAGCCAGGAGCCACTAGGATTGCATTAGGAGTTTAGGAGTTTAGCATATGCCATTTCCTTATAAATGGAGTTTCTGATGAAATTCCTAGAAAATGTTTTATGGCTAGAAAGAGGAAAAGGCTTTTTTGAGATTTTATTTTTTGTGTGTGAGGTATTTTGCCTGAATGTGTATTTGTACACCAGGTGTGTACAGGGCCTATTGGGGCGAGAAGAGGGAGTCAGATCCTCTGGAACTGGAGTTACAGACTGATGTGAGTCACCTGTAGGTGCTGGGAACCAAACCTGGATCTTCTGGAAGAGCAGCCAGCCAGAGAATTCTTTTAACTGCAGAGCCATTATCTCTACTGTCCCGAAAAGGACCTTAAGCTGTTACTAACTAACTGTGCTGGAATTCTTTTTTTTTTTCCTTCTTTATTTTGTATTTATCAAAAAAACAGTAAAAAGAATTTAAAAATGCTAAAGAGTTAACAATAACTATACAGAGGATAATAATCATAAGCATGGCTTATCAAGGGTGGAAATGCAAATAAGATTACTACCCATATATTTTCTTTGTGTTCAGCTTTCCCTCTGAATTTTTTTTTCCATCCCTGTATATCCTTATTGAAAGTCTCTTGGAATTCTTGATTCTCAATTGGTAAGAGACTCATTGGATTCCAGGGGGAGGAGCTCCTCTCTGCTTCTTGTATTCCCCAAACATTCCTGGTCTTTCTATCCCACCTTACTTGCACTAAGTAGAATGTGCTAAGGTGCTTGTAAAGGGAGTTCATTAGTCTGTAGAAACAAAACATTTATATAATCTGTGTGAGGAATTGTTCTGGGGGTGGTACTGATGATTGAACTCCCGGCCTTGCTCACATTAAGCATACAGTCTTAACACTGAGTCACACTCCTTAGCCCTAGCCTGGGAATTCCATTTTAAAGCAGCAGAACAATATACAATTTACTGTTTTTAGCACATGTGCACTCTGCTCTGCATAGCTCTTATGCCCAGTCGCTATACAACAAGTTTAAGAACAGCTTCTGGTTTTATGATGTGCGCATCTGACAGGCCCATTTGCAGGTTAGAGTAAAACTCTTGATTATGTAGTGCTCATTCTGTGTCACAACACAAGAACTTGGGTACAGTCAGTCCACAGTTCACAGGAATACAACTTTTTTGGGAAACTGTTTTAAAGGATAAAACTGGGCTTTTAAGACAATTAAGTAACATTTTATTTTGGGTTTTGGACCTTGAATCATGACTCCAACCAACATTTACTGTCTCTCACAGAGAGGTTATCTTTTTATGACAAAACAAGAGGCCTGGTTGTATTAAAAACAATAGAGAAGGTACTTGGTAATGCACTATATTTGATTGACTATTACAGACCAAGTCAAAACTACTTCATAATGAAAAGGGTCTTTAACAGAAGTATGTTCCTGAAGTCTGGCTCTTTCATTTCCCGATTCCCTTCTAGGCTAGACTCCTAGTATAGATCTTTTGTCTTCTTCTCATTTGCTCTTGCTACTTTTTTTTAGAGTGATGCTGGTGATTGAACCCAGCCAGGGCTTTGTACATGCTTCAGCCTTGGGCTCCATCCCCAGCCTACCATGATACCTTCATCTTTGAATCCTGGAAGCAGTCAGAAAGAGAAGGAACCTATTTCACTCACATTGTCTCTGTCTGTCTTTCTAAATCACATGCTGACTTCCAACATGAAATGAGTTGCTTTTCTGTTTATTTCTAGATGTAATATTACAGAGAATTTTTGAGGGAAACACTCATAAACTCAACAGCCTAATATAATCACTGTATTCATTTTAAAAATATTTTCTTCTAGTCTTTCTACCTATATATGGTTCTTCTTGGCTGTAATTATATGTGATCTGAATGAGAATGGCCCTCATAGACTCATGTTTGAATGTTTGCCACCCAGTTGGTGGAATTGTTTAGGAAGGATTAAGGGGTGTTGGAGGATGCATGACGTTTTTGGAAGACTTATGTTACTGGGGTTGTGCTTTGAGGTTTTAAAATACTGCACCATTTCCAGTTTAAACTCTCTCTGCCTCATGGTTGTTGTCTCAACATGTGAACTCTCAACTACTGCTCCAGAGCTATGCCTGTCTGCCTGCTGTCACATTTCCCATCATGGTGATCATGGATTCACCCTCTGAAGCTGTAAGCAAGCCCACAATAATGAAGTAATAATGAATATTAACTTTCTCACTATACATAAATCATGTTACACAATATTTGGTCTATGGTACGAACTTAAATGTGAATTATTATTATTTCATTAATGTTACTAATTTTACCTTAGTTCCAGTCATCTTCAATTTTTATATACTACAAAGCCTCTGTCCTTGTTTTTTTTCCCAATTCTCCTAATCCATCTTCTACCATTAGAATGGTCTTCCCACATGACTTTGCGGCTCAAACCCCTCAAAGGCTTACCTTGGCTTATGGAATAAAATACATTACATATAAATCCATACAAAACACCTTGAAGTCTTGAGAACTCCCCAGAGGGGTTTAATACCTTTGCCTTCCGGCTATTGATATATATTCTGGACCTGCTTAGTGAGAGGGAACACCAATCTATATCCTGTTGGGATGTAAGCTCATGGGACTTGTGAAAGTGGGCATGGCACTGAGGGGGCCACTCACTGTCCTGTGTTAGCATTGTACCTTTCTACCTCCAAGTCTTAGTGTCTAAGGCTTGCCTTCCTCACTTTGCCTGCTCCAAGCTGAAGACTTAGATGTTCTCCCCTGCACCTGCATGCTGTTTAGTTTCTAGTGCTAGTACTCGGTGAACTTAGACCCACCTTGCTTTTTGATTTTTGGCCTTCATGATTGATGCTGCTAGGGCCAGTAATAGAATATGTGCTTAAATGTTTTATTGCTGTGGCAGTGGTTTTGATGGTGGGGTTGATGCTTCCGGATCTGCCACTCATTGGAGGGTTGTGTCCAAGTTGTTGCCCATTCTGAGGGCTGTTGTGAAGAATAGTTAACATGAAGTTTAGTAAACTTTTATCAGAAGACTTTCTCTCCCTTGTTATATTTCAAGCAAATGGGAATTAGGAAAGAAGGTCCAATCTTGTTCCCTTTGAACAATTCTTTTCAACCCTCCATAATTGTTTGACTTCAGCCCATACCTTGAGGTTTTTCTGATAAATTGTTAATAAGTCACACCTGAGTACTCCTTCTTTTGGGTGAAAGATGCTCTTTATAGGTCACACTTCATGGTGGCATTGATAATATGGTTGCCAGCCAGGGATGGAGTTCATAGTGATACAGGCCACTGTGCTTTTAAAGCCCTGCCTGGGTTGAAGTCTCCTGTTTACTATAAGATGCAAAATTCATTCAGAGCATACTAAGTTTTTATTCCCTTGCTCTTGTGTTTTATGGCTTCCAGGGGCCCTTCAAGAAACAAGTAAGTATAACAGTAACAATGCTTTGGGGAAAACTATGCATGGCAATGTGTTTTTAAAACACATTTTTTTCACATGAAATGGATTTTGATACAAAGTATTGTAGGAACTCATGCATGCTGTGAGTCCTAACTATGCCATTAAGCTTGTTTTAAAATCCCAACCATCTCTTTTATTAATAGAAAAGAAGTGATCTAATGGCTTTTTCAGGGTAGGATATAGGTGGGATATATGGAGCATTACCACACTCTTCCCCTAGTACCTTGGAATGTTTTTATATGCTAATAATTTCTTAGGAGTAAGAAGTCATTGGCAGATAGTTAGCTTTAAATCATTACCTTTAAATCAGTAACTATACATTAAAATTTTATCAAATGATGGAACTGTTTTTCCTGTTGGTAGAGTGCATGCCTACCATGTATGTGTGAAGCCCAGGGTTCCATCCCCAGCACTATATAAACCAGATTTGGTAGGTCATATCTGCAATCCAGCACTTTGGAGGTAGAGGCAGGAGAATCAGAAATTTGAGGCCATCCTTGGCTACATAGTGGATTTGAGACCAGCATGATCTGCAAAAGACTATCTCAAAAACAAATAAACATGTAGACCATTGTGATCGAGCCTTGAAAGTCAAAGTAGTGTCCTAGGATAGCAATTCCCACTGGTATTGAGCTGGTGGATTTTATCTTGCCACTGTTAGAACCTGGGCCTGAAGCACAGAGGACTGTGATCAGGACAGGCATTTACCCAATCTTTCTGCCACCTGGAAGTGGAAGGCAGCTTCACTGCTTTCACATTGCATAGTTGCACATTAATCAAGCCTCAGTCCCCTGTCCTCTCACGTAGCCTATTCACATATGCCTCATTCCCTTGCCTTAGTCAAGTAGCATAAGTTACATACTAATGAAGTCTGCTTTCATTAATGAAGACCTCCCTTTCCCTTGGAACCATTAAGAGTAGACTCTTTTGTTGTGAAACTGGAGCTTCATAATTTAAATCCCCAGCTAAATATCTTGCATAAAAGGTGGTTGACTTAAACCAGGTGGTGGTGGTACACACCTTTAATCACAGCATACAGGAGGTAGAAACAGGTGCATCTGTGAGTTTGAGGCCAGCCTGGTCTACGGCAAGTTCCAAGGCAGCTGGGACTACACAGAAAAACCCTGTCTCAGAGAGAGGAAGAGAGAGATATGGGGGGCGGGAGAGAGAGAGAGAGGGAAAGAGAGAGAGAGAGAGATCCATAAACTACTTTTTTTTTTTTTTTTAAAAAGAGTATCCACTACTTGAGGGACATGTGTATGAGAGATAGCATACAAGGCTTTTTAAAACACTTTCTTTGAGGAAATAATAATGATAATCACAATTATCAGTGGTTGTAGCTTATTTTTAATCATTTATTGCTTTTTAAGTTTACTTATATTTTTATTTTGCAAGGGTATGTGTGTGTGTGTATGCGTGTGCACTTTCATGCATGTGTATTTGTGTTGAGAGCAGGACAACTTTCAGAAGCCCATTCTCTTCCTTTCACCAAGGGGTTCTTTGGATCGAACTCAGGTCCTTGGGCTTGGTAGCAGGCATCTTTACCTGCTGAGCTATCTGACTGGCACTGTTAGTTTTAAATCAATATTATCCATTAAAACTTTCTCAAATGATGGAAATGTTCAATAATTTGCACTATTCAATACATGGCAGTCATTAGCCACACATGGCTGTAGAGCACTTGAAGTGCTAGGGTAAGTAAGGAATGGAATTTGTAATTCCATTTGACTCTAATTGTTTTAAATTTGATAGCCATGGTACCTTGTACTTACATACGACAATTGAAAACTTTGCTTTCCTTAAATGTAACAAGAGATACACATGTCTGTTTTGTAGCACTTAATAGATTTTAACATGCAAAACTGTAGTATTTAGCTGCTCATAGTGCTGGCCTTTAAATCCATACTTAAGAAGCTGAGGCAGAAGTATTGTGAGTTTGAAGCTGTGTGAGTTGCACTGCAGAATCATGTTCCATAAACAAAAGATCCTAGTGTGTGTTGATTTTATAAGCTAGATTAATCTTAAAATAGAGCTATCATTAAGTGAAATATGCATCTATAACTTATGATTGACTCTTAAGTTTGTTTTGTGTGAAACAAAATCTCGTAAATCATACAGGGCCCAGAGTGGTGCTTATATTTTCTAGTCTATTGCAGAAGCCAGTGTTGTTTTGTGTTTGATGACCCACATTTTATTTCTATCACTTGGTTTTTGCCTCCAGATGAATGCTTTAAATCAACAAGTTTAGCAGTAATGCCTATTCTGATAATTCTGTTCTTGAGTGTCATGGTTTATTGTCCTACCTAGTCTCAGAACACTTAGGAAAAAATATTAACCTTAGAGATGAATAAACTCAAGCTGAGCCTCAATTTGCTTGACTCAGGTTGTTCCATTGTGATGCATTGGCAGTTTGCTGAACACAACTGTCAGGTAGAAAATGAGAGCTGGTGGGTTAGAGCCGACCCATCTAAGGTCACTGGTGGAGATTTATACCTGGTACAGAAAATAATTTGTCCTTAAATTAATTTTTGTTTTTTAATTAATTAAAAATTATTTTTAGGAAATAATTCTGAAATGTAAGTGCTGTTTTTTTTTTCTGATTCTCTACATTTCCCTAAGTTTTGAGAGCATGTTATAGGAACATGTAATCTTCATGAATAGAAAAAACTTATTTTTATGTAATTTTCAGACCAGATTTATACATCTCTGGCCAATTTCTGATGACGTTGTAGCTGTTTTGATTTTTCACTAAGTAGTTAATTAATTTTGAGTTAGGGTGTTACTTTGAAGCCTTCAATATGTTGGAACTCACTCTGGAGTCTAGGCTGGTCTCAAATTCACAGTGTGTCTTCCATTCTCAGGGTTGTTGAGTGCTGAGATTACAGGCATGGACTACCATGGCCAGTTTCTGCAGTACTAGAGATTGAAGGCAAGCACTTTATCAACAGAGCCTCTTCTCCAGCCCTTGGGTCAATCTTTTAAACAAACCAACAACTAAAACAAGCTTTCAGTCATTATATAGCAGTAGAAATGCCTTTCCCTAACTAAAAAGTGTAAGTGGGAGATGTTATTTGACATTCATACTAATAAGGACATGTTGTTTTATACCTTTAGCTAACATATATTCCATTTTTGACCCATTATTAACCTTTTGCTCTCTGCTTTTTCTGGTCTGCTATCCCCATACCTCTGCTATTTTGTCAGAAAGTCAAGAAGGAGAATGAATAAACAAAACAGAAACTTTGATGATTTGGTATATCTGTAGATCAGTAAGTGTGGAGTAGGATTATTGTTTTCTAATTTATCTGCATAGACCTTTTCCAGAAGTTTTCCTCTTCCTTTTAAAAGAAAAAAGTGAAATTACTTGTTAAGGAATTCAGACTTATTGCTATTTGCGTCAGCAAATGTTTGGTCAAAGTTAGGTATTGGTCAGGCATGGAACATGGCATAGAAGTCTTTATCAGAAAATGAAGACCCAGAGAAACTCTGTTTCCCTTTCTCTCTCCTTTCCCCTTTCTTCCTGTGTGTGTATGTCAGAGAACAACTTTATGGAGTTGTTTTTCTCACTTTATATGGTGGCTTCTGGAAACTGAACTCGGGTCCTCAGGCTTGCACAGCAAATACTTTACCTGCAGAGCT
Source organism: Sigmodon hispidus (assembly GCA_004025045.1). Taxonomy (NCBI): domain Eukaryota; kingdom Metazoa; phylum Chordata; class Mammalia; order Rodentia; family Cricetidae; genus Sigmodon; species Sigmodon hispidus. The sequence goes on from PVIH01010540.1 coordinate 64,137, forward strand.
ATCTCGCTGAACTCTTTAGTGTTTTCTATTATAGCACAGCAGGAGAGGCATGGAAAAAATATAAGTGGACAAAGCAGATTTGATGTCATAACAACTGAGAGAATTTAGCATAACTGTCTTGTTAACTGCTTTGGGTCTTCAGAGAGTGTGTTCCCTGTTTAGGGAGGTACCTTTCACTTCAGGGTCTACGTGATTTGCTTCAGGGAATGTCAGAGCACCTACTTTAGGGCAGAAGGGCACGTGAAAACTCAAGAGACTTTCCTGTATATGCTTTTTGTTATGGGTAGTTCACTAGAAAAGACCATTCAGACGTAGTTGATGGTCTATTGAAAGTCTTTATTCCAGCTGCCAGGACTACTCTCAGGTATTCAGAACCCAAATGTAGCCTAGAGATTTTAGAGCAAGAAGCTTTTGGAAGCAAAACGACATTCACTTATCTTGCTTAACAACTGCAGGGGGCAGGGGTTGCACAACCAAGCAGTTAAACAAAAACTAAGATAAGCAGTTATGGAGGGAGAGGTTTGTATAAGTATGCAGTTGTTTAACAGAAGCCAAGATAAATTAGCTGGGGTATCTTGGCCTTGGTTCCTAGAATAGAGTTGGGTAATTTTCCATGTGATTTGCCATCAAGGAGATCAAATTCTAGTCAAACCTAAAATGGTCTCATTTTGAATATGAGATGGAGGAACCTTTGCACTGTCTTGCCCTGACACATTACCTCAGATTTCTTTACTTTAAAATGTTCACTATGCCAAGATGCCATATTTTGGAGTAGTGTGTTCTGAACCCTCTCATTGCCAAAGAAAATGGTTTTCATCAGAGGTATGAAAATGAAAAAAAAAATGTATCATTGAACTACTAGCTTATGAAGTTGGGAACAAATCAATTTCAGTAGGAACAGGGCAATGTGGTACTCAACCTCAGATAGACTGGGATTCATTTCCTAGTATTGACTATGCTTTTTTTCCTCTTAAAATTTTGTTTTAAAGGGTTCTAGCTATGGTCTTCTGGCTCCATTGCTTTTGGTTCTGTGGTAAGGCAGAACACCATGGTGGGGAGTACATGGTTAAAGAAAGCTGTTTATGTTATAGTGGCTAGGAGGCAGAAAGGGATAAGAGGGCTGATGTCTTAATAGCACCTTCAAGGTGTGTCCATAGTGACTTCATTTCCACTTGTCTCTTTCCCCCTCTCTCTGTGCTGTTTGCATGCACATCTGCAACATGCTGAGAGTAGGAGTCAAAGGACAACTTTTGGGAGTCAGTTATCTGGGTATAGACTTAGGTCTTAAGGCTCTACAGAAAGTGCTTTAGCCCAACTGGTGTCCCTCTTTCTTTACAAAATAATTAAAATTAGACAAAATTTTAAGGTTATCCTAGAATATATATAAGTATATATCGAATATTAAAAATATTCCCCTAAGGCTGGAGAGATGGCTCAGCCATTAAAGGCTAGGCTCACAACCAAAAATAAAAATATTCCCCTTCATATCCTCACTCTTTTTTCTTTTGCCCCCTTTCTCCCACTAGTCATGTTCATTCCCCTAGACAGTTTTACTTTTTTCATGTCATATATACATGCATGATTTTGTATTTTCTGTAAAATAATGGGAATCACAAATAAGATAAAACATATAAAATTTGTCTTCTTGAGACTGAGTTAATTCTCTGCATATGATTATCTCCAGTTGCATCCATTTTCCTGCAGATGACATGACTTTTTTGAGACAGGGTTTTACAATAGCCCAGATTAGCCTAGAATTCATTGGCAAGCTTCCTGTCTTAGCCTCCTAAGTTCTGGTATTACAAGTGTGAACTACCACTCCTGGCCTCAGGGTTTCATATGAAATCAGAATGTTAATAGAACTCCTCAAGTAGAAAGCAAGCTACAGGAGCAGGTAGCAGAGCAATCAAGGTACTACAGAACAGGTTTGGAGCTAAAATTTGACTAATTACTTGTGGTATTTTTTAACATCTTACTGAGTGACTTTTCTCTGTTAATGTAGTGATGTATACAGTGATGTCAGCGATGACAGCTTTTCAGAGGCAAAGCTGGGTGAACTGGAAATCAACTGAAGCTCTTTCTGCCTCGGGAATAACAGGGACCATCTAAGAGGGTAAGAAAGCATTTTGGAGGATCCTTTGTTTGCCTTATTAGAAGCTGGCATCTTGGTGGAGATGGAAGCATTACAGGACTTAGGTCACGGGGCTTTTTTCAGACTTGGCCTCAGACTTAGCCTTGGTGTTGTCAAGAGACAGTATTTGGGAGAAAGGGCATACAGTCTGAGGCCAGGAATGAACATATCAGTACCTACAAATTACTGGTTAGAATTGTAATAGTCTATGTTGGAAGTTGACCAGAAAAAAAATTTTGTAACACCAGTATGAGCCTGTCACAGATATTCTGTCATTGCAGTGAGGAAGCAGCCATAGGCTATATAGAAATAAATGGACATATTTGTGTACCAATACAACTTTATTTACAAAACTACTTGCTACTTTATGTAGATGTTACATGTCTGTAATGCCAGGTGACTAGATTATATTAGATTCTATATTAAAACCAAAGAAAACCCCACCTCCAAACATACTTACTGAATAAATTGTAGTTGTCCATGTATGAAAAGGTCAAATGATAATTAAAACCACTGATTCGCATGCTATTTAATATTTCCTTTTCTTTTTAACTGATACTCTTGGCCTAGTGAGATGGCTTTGCAGGTAAAAACACCTCCTCTGCAAGCCTGATGACTTGAATCAATCCCTAAATCTCATGTTGGAAGGCTAGGTCTGATTCCTGGAATTTGTCCTCTGACCTCCACATGCATGCTGTGGCACAACTGTGCTTTCTCTGTCTCTCTCTCACATTTATACAATATGTATTAGTAAAAAATAAAATTAAAAAACAAAATAGGGACTAGAGAGATAGCTCAGTGGTTTAAAGAGCTGGCCAGAGGACCTAGGTTTGATTCCCAGCACCCACATCATGGTTTATGAGTATCCATAACACCAGTTCCAGGTATCTGGTGCCTTTTTCTGGCCTCTGTGGGCACCAGGCACATACATGGTGCACAAATATACATACAGGCAAACATCACATAAAATGAAATAAATAAATCTTTATAAAGTTTAAAATATATTTGACAAAACAACTTGCTGAATATGTTATAGGCCACTCATAGCAGAGCAGATTCTCTTGGTTTTGTATAAAACAAAATATAATTGGAGCTGGAGAGATGGGTCAGGTCAGGGGTTAAGGGTACTTGTGGCTCTTGTAGGGGACCTGGGTTCAGTTCATAGTACTTACATTGCATCTTACAATGATCTATAACTCTGGGTCCAGGGGATCTGATGCCCTCTTCTGACTTCTGAGAACTCCAAGCACACATGTGGTGTCCATACATACATGCCCGCAAAACACTCAGACACATTAAATAAATCTGAATATTGTTTCTTTGCAAGAAGAGGCTAGATATAGGATTGGTGTTCAAGAGCAGCTTATTTCCTCTGTCACTTATTTTATATTCTGTAAGGATAGCATCATGGATAGTCTTAAGTTTATACTTGGAGCTAGATGCCACTTGCAATGACTCTAGCTAGAGGTTATGGCAGACTTGTATTGGATATGCTTGTATTTAGTTGGAACAGCAAGTTTTGGACAACTTGTCAAGAGTTCACTGCTTTCTTCAACTGGGGCTATTGCTTAGTGATAGAGTGCTTGGCTGACTTGCCTGAGGCCCAAATTCAATGTCCTAAATTGCAAAATGAAAAAAGAACCACAAAGAATTGTTATCACTCTACTATGAGCTCTCTATAGATTTCCTGTTTATTTGAGACTACTGTATGTCATAAGTGGGATGACCTCAAACTAAAATGCTGTAAAAATTATCAGGAATGATTTTAAAGGTGCTTATTATTTACTTTTCGATGTAACTAATACTTACCTTTTTTCTTAAAGCCTCTGAAGTAATTATACTTAAGATGAAAGAATTATCTGAAGAAACCACCACACTGTTCCCTAGACATGGGATATGAAGATTCAAAGGGAATTGGAAAATGTTTACTTCATGAAACAGAACCAAAGGGATCCTTTTCTTTTCCCTCCAGAGGCAGCCTGTAGTGTTCACAAGTTTCTATACTTAATTAAATGTTATTCAGCAGCAATCCTGGGGCAGACGGTGGCTTTTTTTTTGTGTATGTGTGTGTGTGTGTGTGTGTGTGTGTGTGTGTGTGTGTGTGTGTATGTGTGTGTTTGTCCAGAACATAGTGAGGTCAATGTGTTAAGCAGGAATTGGGGGGAACTTTGCCTTCCTAATATTGTATGGGGAAGGTGGCAGGCATGTGATATAACCAATTTTGGGTTTAAAAATGAGGTTCATTTTTTTACCTGGATATCTAGTATACCTTAATGTGGGAGTTAAGATTCTTTCAGTTTCTCATTCTATTTATTTCCAGTTAAAAGTGAAATTTAGCACGTGAAAGCCTTGGGGTTGTAAGTGAGTCATTTTTCTCAAATAAAATTTAAAGGGGGAAAAACTTCTAAAAAAATGAAAAAACCTCTAAAGAAATAAAAAATAAAAAAAAACCCCACGCACCTGAAAAGAAAAAAAAATTTAAAGGGGATCTGAAAACTCAGGAATCGGGATAAGTAGGGCTAAGTTCCATTTCTTCAACTCACAAAGTAGAAGGGGCAAACTCAGCTGCTGAAAGTTGTTTTCCGAACTGACATTCACACACACAGACATCAAAAGTGTAATAAGAAAAAAAGTTTAAAAATTAATCTTTTTCATTTCTTTTTAAATTAAAATTACTTTTTATTATTCTTTTGACAACAATACATAGAATCAATTTTTGGTCATTTTTACTCTTTATTAGATTCTCATCTTATTCTTCTATCTTTTTTCTTTTTTTGTGACCACTGTCTGTTTTTTTTTTTGTTTGTTTGTTTTGTTTTTTTGAGATAGCATCTCATACTGTAGACCAAGCTGACCTGGAATTCACTGTGTCTTGAACTCTGTGAGTGTCTGGCCATAGCTTCCCAAATGTTAGGATTATATGTATAAGATATGCTCTGCTGAACATCAACAATTTTTTGTTTGTTTTTATGAAACAGGGTTTTTCTACATAGTCCTGGCTGTCCTGGAACTCACTATGTAAACCTGGGTGACCTCAAATTCACAAAGACCTACCTGCCTCTGCCTCTCAAGTGCTGGGGTTGAAGGTGTGAACAAACACTCTTAGCCAGCAACTTTTTATAGCAAAAATAACTATCTTAAAGTTAATTGTACAGTGACATTCACTGATACTATTAGTTTTATGTAGTTACTTCATAATTAACCCGTTCTCATTAGCAGTCACTCCTCAATCCCTCTAAAGTGCATGCGTGCGTGCGTGCGTGCGTGCGTGCGTGTGTGTGTGTGTGTGTGTGTGAGAGAGAGAGAGAGAGAGAGACAGACAGACAGACAGACAGACAGACTAGGGTTTTTATAGAACAGAAAAGAGTACTTTTGGGATGGAAGATTCTATGTGAAGATCAGTTCGGGTCCTAACAGCCACAGGTGTTACCAGTCAAGTCACTAGCCCAGCCCATCCGAGGCTTTTATTTTAGGGTGGGTTTTGTTTTGTTTTGTTTTTTGGTCATTAGCTCTTCAGCAGCCACCAATCTCTTTCTATGTAGATTTCCCTACTCTAGTAGTTCATAAAAGTAAATTGTATGGTGTAGGTGACCTTAATCTTGTCAAGGCTTACTCAAATGGTAGCATTCCTTTTTTTGGCACAATAAAATTCTGTTGTATGTATTTATCACAATTTATTCATTGTTGATGGGCCTTTGGCTAGTTTCTACCTTTGGCCTGTTGTGAATAGTGCTACCACAAATCATCATGTGTAAATATTTGTTGTGAATATATTTTTAGTTCTGAGTATGGACGTAGGAGTAGGATTGCTGTGGTGTATGCTATTTTTAACTTTGACAAAGAATTAGTAATACTTCAATTTAGCATTTTTAATGAACAACATTTTTTTAGATTAAAAGTTTATGTGTATGAATGTTTTGCCTGCATGTATGTATGTGCACCACATGTGTACCTGGTGCCCATTGAGATCCAAAGAGGGCATCCAATTCTCTGAAACTAGAATTACAGATTGTTTTGAGCCCTCATGTCCATGCTAGGAATTGAATCTTAGTCCTCTTGCTCATGCTAGGAATCGAATCTTAGTCCTCTGAAAGAGCAACGACTGGTCTAAACTCCTGAGCCATCTCCCCAGCCCCCTAATTCAGTGTGTGTTTTAGTGAACAAAGTAACAACTTTACTTTTAAAACAATCTATAGCACTGGGGAGATGGCTGAATAGTTAAGAGTGCTTGCTACTCTTCTAGATGATCCAAATTCAGTTCTGAGCATCTATATCCCCCATCTCTAGAAGATCCAGTTACCCTGTTTTGGCATTCTTGGACAGGTACATTCAGGTGGCATACACCACACACTCACAAACACTACATAAATAAAAATATGTATAAGTAAAGTAATAACCTGGACTTGTACTTACTTACCTGCCCTATTCCTGGTCTGAGTGCTCATAAAGTGTATAAAAACACAGTTTGTGCCTCAAAGGAGAAAACATAATTTAGTCAGGAGCCAAATATGAGTGACCATGGCCTAAGAACACAAATTTAAGTTACCTAAATGCTATGTTCCAATGTAATAGTTTTCATACTAACAGAACAAAGAAAATAAGAGACTTTTTCAATATGTGGGTGAAAACATCAGGTAGGCAGGTTTCAGAAAAGCAAGGAAACATCTACTGCAGGCCTGATGACATTCTTAGATTTTTATATTGGTGGAAGCTAAAGTTCTGTTTGTTCATTCCAAGTGGATTTACCTAATAGTCACAATGATGTTAGGTCATACACAAAGGTAGGCAATGTGTAGCTATTTAGAGGTCTAAAACATCTGAAGATAATTTGGTTGTTGCCCTGCAACATTCCAGTTTCTTCACAACTATAGAAGGTCATTTAGCCTTGTGGAATGTTCATTGTAGTATGGTTTTCTCTGAGAACTTCAGATAATTTAGTTTTTCATATTGAAGCTTTCCTATGCTAATTTCTATTTAAAATTTTAATTTAGGGTTGTTTATTTTTATTTGTGCAAGTGTTATACCTGCATGTATGTATGTGTACTATGTACATGTGGTTGCCTGGATGTTTGAGACCCATCATACGGATTCTGGGATCTGAATCCAGGTCCTCTGTAAGAGCAGCTATTAATCTCAAAGATATGATGAGAAGAACCACTGACCCAAATCATCATGACCAAATTAATTAAAGCAAGCAGTTAAAGAAAGATTTTTTCATGTATACAGGCTGCCTCCCCCTAAGGCAGGGTTTAAGAGGTCAGCCTTGGACATGAGGGCAACAAGGTTTTAATAGCTTAGGGGTAGGCGTTTCCCAAATGGGGGATTTGGTGGACAAAATTTATGAGGACTATAAACAAGTTAGTCCTAGTGACCTGCTGAAACAAAGACATGGCTGCAAGGTGGACATAATGAAGTAGTCCTAACAACAGGTACATATAACAAGGTAGTCATAACAACCCACTTGAAATACAGGTAGGGTTGTAAAATAGTTACTAACTTTTTGAAACAAAGGCATGTTTTGCCATTCCTGGAACAAGCAGTACAGAACCAACCATTTGTAGTTAAGGTTACAGGTGGGACACAGCCCAATCCTTAAGAAGCAGGTTTAATCATAAACAGGAGTGAACTTAGCTTTTTACTGTAAAATGGCTTTTAAGCCTATGATGGAAGCAGGCTGGCTCATCACAGCAAGTGTTCTTTATGTGCTGAGCCATTTCTCCAGTCCCTCACTAATTTACATATTTGAGCCTCTTACTCTTTGGTGGTTCTTGTTTTTTGCATTTTAATAATGGTCATTTTCATGCTGTAAGGTGCCACATCATTATTTTGCAAGATGTCACAGAAATCTCAGCTACCCAGTACATGCAAAATGGAAACAAATCTATGTGGTAAAAATAATATTAAATTGCTTCAGTGCTCCACTTGTGAAAATTATAGCAATAAGACCACTAGAGGCTCTGAATGAAAAGCCCAGGTTAAAAGCTGCAATAGACATAGCTGATAGGGAAGAATGTACTCACAAAGGGGACGCTTTAACATCATGAAGGGGTAGGCTGGTTTAAATGAACATTTTCAGTTTTAATGATCCTGATTTTTCAAGTCACTTAACAACTGAGTGCTTATGCTGGGGCTAATAAGGCAGTAAGTAGGGTTAGAAGGAAGGACACTTAAGAACCACCTGGCTTCTTAGTTGTCGGTGATTTTGTGTGTGTGTGTGTGTGTGTGTGTGTACTTTAGGAGACTCCTCCTCAACTTGGAAGCTAGCAAAGAACAGAACAAGTATTCAAGTGACTAAGTGGCATTGTTCTAGTTTGCTTACTGTCATTGTGATGAAAACACTGACCAAAAACAACTTTAGGAGGAAAGGGATTATTTATTTGGCTTACAGGTTACAGTCCATCACTGAGGGAAGCTGGCAAATAGAAAATAGGGTTTCTATTTCTGTGAAGAGACACCATGGTCATGGCAACTTTTATAAAAAAAAAAATTAGTTGAGGTGGCTTACAGTTCAGAGGTTTAGTCCATTATCATCATGGTGGGAAGCATGGCAGTGTGCAGGCAGATACGGTGCTGGAGAGGGAGATGAGAGTTTACATCTTGATCTGCAGGCAACAGGAAGTGAATTGTGTCACTGGGCATAGCTTGAGCATAGGAGACCTTAAAGCCCATTCCCACAGTGACACACTTCCTCCAACAAGGCCACACCTACTCCAACAAAGTCACACCTCCTAATGTCACTCCCTATGGGGGCTGTAAACTACCACAGAAGCCAAGGCAGAAACCTGGTAGCAGGAACTGAAGCTGAGATTACTGAAGGGATGCTGCTTACTGACGCTTATCATGGCTTGCTCAGCTTGTTTTATACAATTCACAATGCGTTGGGCCCTTTTATATCAATCACTTATTAAGAAAATGCTTCACAGACATGCCCACAGGCCAGTCTGATGGAAGAAAAATTTCTCAATTGAGGTTCTCTTCCCAGGTGACTCTAGTTTGTGTGCAATTGGCATAAACTAACAAGCCCAGGCAGGAACACCTAGAAAGTTCCTTTAAATAATTCACTCCACAAGTCATCTTTTTATTGATATATAGTTAATATACACAGTACTGAGTTTCATATAGGTGTATAATGTATTTTAACCATATTGCCACCCTATACCCCTTTAGTCTTCCCTGTAAGAAATTGTTTTATTTTTTAATCAAATACAGCATGACTGAAATTTCTGGAACCTCCCCCCTTTTCTCTTGCATCATTTGGCAAGGTACATCAAATTATGAAGCCATGCTTCCACCAATGGTATGAGACTCACTCACCACCGAAGTTAGGGATAAAAGACAGAAACCATCTTGGTCAAGTATGCTTTGTTAGGCTGCTGTGTGTTCTGGCACACTCTTTATTTAAAAAGAATTGCCTTACAAGCTACTTTCACTTTGTTCATGTGGTCCTTTGTGTAAACTGGGGTTATTTTTTTGTTTTTAACATTTCCTTTCTGTGCTCTCTCATTGGTTCCCTGTGTTCCCTTACAGTTTCCCTTCTACTTTTGTGTCATATAAGTATACATGGTTTTATGTATCTATATAAAATATAGGCTCTAAAAATGAAAGAAAATGTGATGCTTATTTTTCTAAGTCTGAAATTTATTTAATAATTTCTAGGACCATCAAGATGGCTCAGTGGGTAAAGGCACCTGCTAGCAAACCTGAGGACTTGAGGCCCTTTCTCCTAATAAAGCTTATTGCTGAAGGGTAATTTTTGTCAGCTCCTTTTCCAAGCATACCCACCATGCTGCTGCTCTTCTCTGAAATCTAACAAGGTTATCCAATTTAGAAGATGTTAAATGCTCTGAATCCTCACTTGGACTGACAACATAACTGAAAGCAAGGCATCTCTGCCTTCCTTTTGCACTTATCTTTACCACTTTGGGCCATATTCCTCCTTGACCTGTTGTGCCCATGTCATGACCCCCAAATAAGAACACCACAGAGCCACACAATCAGTGCAAGTACAAAGGGGTTTATTGACTGATTACAAGCCTAGGCTTGGGCCAAATCTCAGCACTCCGACAAAGCAGGTGGTTAAGATCGGCCTTGAGCCCTCATGGTGAAGGGTTTTTAAAGGAAAGGTCAAGGAGTTCAGGTCTAAGGGAATTTGGAGAATTTCCATCAGTTGCAGGACATTTGGAGTCCCACAGATATTGTTTATTAAAACTTTGTATGAGTTGGTGTATCTGGGTGGGGTCACCCTGACTGGGTCCCTGAGCTGTTTTGGACTATTTGTGGTTGTTTTTAAAACTTTATGGGGGGCTGGAGAGATGGCTCAGCGGTTAAGAGCACCGTCTGCTCTTCCAGAGGACC
>PVIH01010541.1:0-74618 GCA_004025045.1 Sigmodon hispidus
GGGGGGGGGAGGGAAAGGGGAATAATAAACTAACCTGGTTTTATGGCCAGACTAGTATGCTATAGAAGATAAGAGAAAAGGGAGAGCGAGAGGGTCTGGATGAATGGTCCTGAGGCTAGACTCACAGGTCCTGACGGTCAGGACCTGGATGCCTGGGGACGGAGACAGGACCTTGAAGAAGTAGACTGAGGGTTATGTGTTGCACAGGGCAGGTCCCCATCCAGCCCTTGCAATCTTGGGCTCTCTACCTGAAGCTGAGTTATGCCTTAGTGGCAACGTGTGTCTATTGAAACTCTAATGGTGAACTTGGCATGGTAGCTCACACCTGTAATCTTGGCACTCAGAGACTGAGGTTGAAGGATTGGCATGAATTGACAGGCCAGGGCTGGAGAGATGGCTCAGAGGTTAAGAGCATTGATTGTTCTTCCAGAGGAGTTCAATTCTCAGCATCCACAAGGTGGCTCAAAACCATTTATGATGACAACTGGTACCCTCTTCTGTATACTCTACACATAATAATAAATAAGTAAATCTGAAAAAAAGAAAGCCCAACCTTGGTTATAAACTGAGTTCCAGACCAGCTTTGTCTAAAGAATAAGAGCCTGTCTGAATGCAAAGGCTGAAAATGCAAGGTGTGATGGATACTCCCATCACCCTGGCACTTGGGCAATGGAAGCAAGGGGAACAGAAGTTCAAGGCCAGCTTGAGCTACATATCAAATGTTAGGCCCTGTTTTAAATAAAAAAATGAAAATAAACCCGATAGTGACGGTCTCCTAGCTTTCCAGACACTGGCCCTTTAGAGGGGCAACCTTTGTGCATTGTTACCTTTTCAGGAATGGTTTAAAGTCCAACCCAACAGCTACTTGCCCCATGAGGCTCTTGAGCCCTTATGACGCAGATGGTAAAACTGAGTCATATTTCGTTTTAATGCATTTATTAAGACGGGAGCAGTGTGTCCCTCTACTCTACCCAATTTTTGTTTGGGCAGGAGGTTCAGTCTGCTTTCACTCAGCATGGGCTAAGAGTTCATCACTGTATTGCTGTGTGTGTTCCTCTCACTGTTTTGAACAGGGGTGTGAGAACATTTGAAGATGTATGTGGCTAACAGCTGCAATTCTCTTTGATAGCAGGTGGTTTGGTTGGCATCATGTGCCAACCATCTCTAACCTTCAGGGCTGTGTCTGAAAGAACTCCCCAGGTCTTTTTTTATGTACAATAAACAGTGATTGAAAGACCCAGAGAGCACTCATGTACCCCTTCTCCCAACCTGGTTTTTCTGGGGTTGAGAGAGGAGGAGGGAGTGGGGGGGGGAGAGAACCCTGCCTGCTACTGTGACATCACAGAGCAAAGTCATAGTCACCCACCACCAAGCCAAGCCAGTGGCCTGCGTGAGAGACATTCACCCTCTCTCATCTCACCACATACCACCTTACCCCTCTGCTGGCAAGAGGGGACTTGGTGAATCCTCTCCCTCGACACCCGAGCCACGCAACTGAATAAGAACCAGCAGAGACGGACAGAACCATCTCTGTTCCAGAACTCCAACAGTGAATGAGCAATCCTCAGCTGACTCAAAATGTTTACCTCACCCAGGAGGTAGGTACCCAGTGTAGGCTGGGGCAGCTTCCCTAATTCAGAAGAAGCCAAAGAGCCCTAAAGTACAGATTCGAACACCGTAGCAAAAGCCAGAGCTTGAAATTTTATTATCCTTTATCATTGGTTCTCTACAGAGGGGGCAGCAAGGTTACTGGGAAGTCAGTTTGCTCAGGTAAACCTAAGAGATACAAAGCACAGAACACGTGTTCCCTTGCCTCAATTCTGGAGGCGGTTCCCTGATGTGACCTGCAAAATGTTACTTTTGTTAGAGGTGTCTGTCTGCCCTTTGCTGGATGGCACTTTTTAGTTCAAAAGGGGTCCGTTTTCTAGGGTTTGGAGGTTTGAATGCAGACTCCACCATATCTATATTCGTGATCTGGTGCAAGCAAAAGTCTGAATTTACGCCCTCGCTTGTACAACGGAGATAGCGCCTCTGAATCTGGCGGGGTGAGGGGACCTAGGGAGCAATTAGTGAACCGTCTAGCCCCTAGCCTGGTAGTTCGGATGGTTTTTCCTTAGATTCCACTTTCCTTCCACTTTAGATCTTCAGAGTACAACTGTAGAGGACTCCCCACCTCCCCCATCCCCGCTTGGGGAAGCAGGTAGGTAACTACTAGACCTCAGATGTGCTGAGGGTTTCTTGTACCTAGCCTCCCCTCTTGCGTCCACAAAAGGAGGCAGGCCTATCTCTTGTCCCTCTATCAGAAAGGGTTCAGGGACCTGCATCTTTGAGCAACAGGGAAATGCTTGACTTTGGATTTGATAGCAACTAGGTGGATCATCACCCCTTGTCCCATAGAGTGTGAGGAATTTATCCCAGGATCCTGTCTCTTCTCTGGGCCGGTCCTCGTCTGCAGCTCGGGAGGACTACTGAACGAATGACCCACCCAAGGAAGAGAAAGAGGAAGAAACCCTGTGGTTCCCTGCCACACCCGTCCTGGAAGTCCCAAGAGCCCGGCTGCACAAGGGCGGGGCCTCGCTAAACAATTCAAAACAGGCTTCTGGTGCGTCGCCGTGGCAACCACGCGCGCTGCTAGGCAACTGAAGCGCCATAGTAAACGCTGCCAGGATTACTCTTTGGGGGAAGGAAGCATGTTGGAAATCTCTTCGGGCTCAGGCTCCGAGTCAGAGGCTGGAGATAAGGGTAGAGAGGGAAGGAAACAATGAGTCGAGGTGGACGTTGAGGTGGAAAGGGGTTACCGCAGCATTCGGGGCACCCCTTTCTCTTTGGATCCCGCAGTCCTTTGCCGTACCCCCCTCCCCCCGGGGCCTGGGCCATCCCTGTGGGAGCGGTCACTGGCGCGTGAGAGATTGCTCCACAGGAAATGCAGATGTGGCTGGCCCTCTGATTCACGCCAGCCAGAGGCTTGGGGCATGGAAGAAAGGCTGGGGCTTCCTCTCCTGGAAATGACCGTTGTAGCAAAAGCCCTCTAACAATTCCATGACCAAGCGGAAAGGGAAAGGTTGGAGAAAGGCCCCAAGTGTTTTCTTTTGGCCCTTCCCTGGACATAAATGAGAAAGTTCCCAGTACTTGTGACCTACCTTGGGAGCACTTGGGGTCATGCGGGTCCTTAAAAGCTGGGCACAGTTGAGAATGGGAGTCCAGGGTTGGACGCAGCACGGGCATATGTAAGGTCATAAAAGTCCTCTGGGACATTATGCTCATTTTCATCAGTGAAGTTTAATGTCCCACAATAATACACACACACACACACGCACACATATATAAATTTTAAAGCTTAGAAGTCTCAAGTCACATCAAAATGACCCTGATCTGTAGGGAATCATCCCTCTTGAAAAGGACAGAAATGTCTGACCTGCCACTGTTTTGAGTGATCTGTTTGTCCTCTGGTCAGACTAAAGATAATACTAGTAATGAGATCATTGCTATTTTCTGAGCCCTTAGTCATGGAAAAGCAGGAATGTTCCCACAGGTGGGGGGAAGTACTGGCAGAAAGCTGCATCTGTGTGGAAAGGGCCCCTGCTATGCCCCAGCCCTCTGGGGTCTTTGCTCTTCCCCTTTGCTTTTGTATGAGAATTGGGAAGAGTGTTGCGTACTTGAGGCTATTTCCACACTGTGTTCATGTCTGCATCTATTGGTTTTTCAATGGTGTTCAGAAGCCTTGTTAACCTTATGAAACTTCTTTGTTCATGGATGTGAAGACTGAGCTGGAGTCAGCAATGTGTAACACATGACCACTACATGCATTACCTTAGAGTCAAGTGAGCATGACAGACACCTGAGGCACATGATACGTTAGTTATATGTGAGAGGTACCTGTCCAGAAGTGACGGCACAGAAAGGCAGAGCTGTCTGCACATCAGCCAGTGACTTAATTCCACAGCCCTTAAAGCACTTAAATTCCGCTCCAGCCTCCTGTTTGCTGAGTAACAGAAGGAGTTACTTAATGGGGTCATGGGTCAAGAATTCTGGCCCCTGGGAGGGCAGAGAAACCCTTGCCAGGCAGGGCAAACAAAATGTCTGGGTGGATGGCATGGAAGACAAAAATACCGGATCCTTTCACCCCAGGCTCAGGTGTTAGGGAAGAGGCAATATACCTGCTCCTGTTGGGCATTCTTAATCAGCTCTAATGTGCAGCGTGCTCACAATGCAATAAATTGAATTTCTGCCTATGAAGAATGTGTGCCCCAAGACCATCGTTTTTCTTTATGTAAATCTAGTAAAAATGGTTTCATACAGTAAAGTGTGACTGAGGACCTTAGCAAAAGGTCAGTCCCAGACCTTGGCACTGTGATGTCATAAATGGTGAGGAGCATATATAGCCGGATAGAAGTCAGCTTAGAATCAACAGTTTCATATACCAAGTTGAAATCCTGTATTGAGTTGTGGGTATTTGTCTGTATACTGAATTGTGAGCTTTTGAGACAACCTAACTATCTCTGTTACACCAACCAACAATTAGCTTTTCTGCTCTAAGAGGAAAAGGGACAGGCACAGAGCAAGACATATTACAATGAAAGGAAGTAAATGGGACGCTGGGCTCTGACTTTTTGTGGCAAGGCAGAGAAATGTGCTTTTGTCAAGAAGAGGAAATTTGACATTGGGCCCCAGGGTCTTCTGGGGAAGGGAGCTAAGACTGGTCCCATCCAGCAAGCAGCCAGCCAGGTACTCACATAAAATGCACAGCCTAGGAAAGGGCGGGTCAGATCTGCTTGGAGGCCTACACTAATGTTTTGAAAACCTTCTTTAAGAAAAATAATACAGGATTGTAAGTTTGGATTTGGCAACAGGCCCTTGGAAGCAGCCCAAATAAGCGAGAGGCCCAGGAGGTGGAATTTCATTAGCTTCACTCTGACCCCACCTCTGGGCCTCCTCACCTAACACTCCCATCCTCTTTTCCCTGAAGAAAGCAAACTTCAGGCTATTAAGGCTCCGGGGGTGCGGTTTATGAGCAGCGTAATAAAAACCAAAGAGACAGTGCTAGCCAAGCAGTGTGACTCAAGGCGGGATATGAGATGTATCTCCAAGTATTTGAAGGGTGGAAGCCTGGAGACGGGGAAAGAATTGGTCACTGTTCTAGGGTGGAGAGAGAATGAGGATACAATTAAGGAGAGAAAAATGTGCACAAAACTCATCAGGAAATGCTGGCTAACTGTATTTTCTGATAGGTCGATGTTGTGTTTCCCATGGGAGGCATTTGAGGATTTGTGAGTCACTGAGAACTGGAACCAGCCACCAAAAAATGTACTATAGGAAATAACCCTATAAAAGGTCCTCCCGGGAGTGGCTTGGACGCCCCAAAGTTCATTCTAAGTCCTGAATTCCATAAGGCTGACACATGGCAGCCTGTAGATTCATATTTGGATGAAAGCCAGATGAAGGAAAGGGCATTATTTTAGAGAGAAGTAGCCGCCTCCACCCACATTTTGCTAAGTGGTAGTAAAGGAAAGGGCAGAAAAGAAAAAAATAGGGGTGTAGTGCCACCCAGTGGCTAGACAGAGTCATGCAGTTAGGAAGCCCGCCTATACCACAGCGAAATGGGACCACAAAATTCTTGTCCCCTTCTCTCAAAGCAGAGTGAGTTGTGTCACAGGGAATAAAGGGTTGATAGAGTGATACATTAAACATATCCAGGGGCCTGAAAGATGATAGATTAGCTGGAAGACAGCTTTGTCTCCAAGGCTGACAACCTGTGTTTGATTCCTAGAACCCACGATACAAAAAGAGAATGAACTTCTCCCAGAGTTGTCTTCCATACATGTGCCACATCCCTGCTACACACACACACACAGACACACACACACACATAAAGTTAAAAAAAATGTAGCAAGAGGGGCATGATGGGACAAAGACAAAAAGGAGAAAACCTTTTTCTTTTTTTTTTTTAAATTTTTTTTTTGATTTATTTATTTATTATGCATACAGTTTTACAGAAGAGGGCGCCAGACCTCATCATAGATGGTTGTGAGCCACCATGTGGTTTTGCTGGGAATTGAACTCAGGACCTCTGGAAGAACAGTCAGTGCTCTTAACCTCTGAGCCATCATCTCTCCAGCCCCAACCTTTTTCAAAGAATGGATGGCTTTTTACATTCAACTTCAAAGGGGCAGTGGTGACAGACCCCTTTAATCCCACCGCTGGGGAGGCAGAGGCAGGTGGATCTTTTGAGTTCAAGGCCAGCCTGGTCTACAAGTTCCAGGACAGTCAGGGCTACACTGAGAAACCCTGTCTCTCAAAATGAAAAAAAAAAAAAAAAAAAAAAAATAAGAGTCAGAAGGAACTAAGGGCATTCTGAATAGAAGGGGAAGAGTAGCTACTTCGAAATAACAGTTTGTACAGAAAGACTAACTCTATTGATTGGCAGGAGGACAGGGACCCACCTCTTCATGGTTGCTTGGCTTCATCATCCCCATCATTACGACTGAAACTTGATTTGAGAAAAGAAAAAGATGTTCATTCCTTGCTTGAGACTCGGGAAAGCATGGTGGGCATTATACAGCCATCACACTGCTGACCCTGGAGTTTGTCCTCAGATCTCCAGTCTGTCCCATTCCATTCTCACCCCTACCCAACAGTTTGTGAACTGCCTAGAAGGTAAAAACCCCACACAGAGCAAGCCAGGCTGTAGACAGCACAGAGCCTGAAAGCTGCTTCCTGGGGAGGCTTCCGAGTAGTGACAGTAGACATTTTGTGCATTGCTGAAAAAAATCAAGCCCCATCCAGTCACTCCACTTGCCCTTTACCTTTTACAGAAAGTGCCCTCTGCAAATGCAGCTCTGTGCTGCACTGGACCGAATCCCAGGTGGGACTGGCAAGTTCTCTGACATAATCTCCAAGAACAGCTGCTCTGTGATTGCACTGTCAGTTATGAAATGCCCGTGTTCATGGCATAATGGCATTTAATCAAGAGGCACGCCATACACTATGAGCTAGAAGGGGAGAGGCAAAAGGGCAAGGGAGGAGGGAGGGAATCCAGCTTTGCTCCTGCTACACTGCTCCAAAGAGACTTGTACGGATGACATTCTTCCTCCCTCCCAGCCAGGCTGCAAGACGCTAACCATGGCCAAGGTAACCAGCTTTCCCCTTTTATCTGACAGGAGAAACCTTAGTACCTGGGTCTTTAGATGGTCAACTGGCCACCCTTGTTATCTAGCATACACATGCTGTGTTTTTCTGTTAAGGGACATGGATGTGGACATGGCCGCCATAGTGGCACCTACAGAGTTTCTGCTCTGTCTCTTGTCTAGAAAGTAGAAAGTCTTCTTGGGAAAGAATCTGTGAATGTAAACAAAGGGAGTGCTTTCCTTAGGCGATGTCACTCTGGACTAGAGTCACGTTAGGAAACTTGTGAAATGATCTTTGTTCTTCCAGTTTGAGTAAGGCACGTGAAAAAAGATGTGGTGTGCTGGATGGGAATTCTTGAAAAGGCTCTTAAATGAGATGTCAGTTTAACTACCTGAGGTTAAGGAAGCTCAAGAGTGCTTTCCTGGCATGCTCTCCTGGACATGGGGCACACTCCGGTAATTCTAGCACCTGAAAGATGGAGGCAGGGGGATCTGAAGTTCAAGGTCAACCTCTAGGTATATACCTATAGTCAGGTTGAGGTCACAAACTATTGAGACCTTCTTTTGAGCAAAAGAAGAAGAGAGGGGTATGAAGGATGAGACTAGGTCCCTTTCCGGGGTGAGTGCTTCTTTAGGAAAGAGCCTCTGAGGGTCAGTTCACTTGAACATCCTTTGCTTCTCAGATCACCTCCTCCATAATTTGCTTGTCATCTCAGTTGAGGGTGTGTATAAGGCTCAGTATTCTTTCTTATATCTGAATAACCCAAAGGAATATGGGTAAATATGTACTTGAAATGGACTGAATATAAAGCCAAGATCTGTTCTGGTGTGGTGAGATAGTAGACAGCCTTTCAAAGCAATTAAGGCTGAATATCCCTATTAAAACTGAACCCTGAGGTGAGAGATTTGAAACTGTCTAGATTCTCATTTCAGTCTTTTTATAGAATAATTAGTAAAGATGTTTTACCTGCAAGCAATGGACATCAGATACTTATAAAGGACACCCACCACAGAGATGTCTATATATCACGTCTAGTGCCTCAGTTTTCACAGGATCTAAGATACTGCATCAGTCTACATGACTCCCAATAGTTGGATAAGAAACATCTGGTGTACGTACATAATGGAATTTTATTGATCTGTAAAGAAAAATTTAGTAATCTGTAAAGAAAAAATGAAATTTACAGAAAAGTAGATAAAGCGAGGGGAAATATATTAAGTAAAGTAAGTCAAAGAAAAATCTTAAAATTTTCATATGTGTATGTATGCTATAGGAGTATCATAGACAATAACGGGAATCGTGAGGAGGGGAAGGTAAATGGAAGGAGAAGGTGGGTAACAGAATGAGAGGGGAGAGGGAGGGGCTGGTGACAGCAGTAGGTTGGGGACAAAGTCTAAGAAGAAAGAAGTGAAAAATGGCACTGCGAACTACTTTTATTAATTTTTAAAAGGCTAATAGATAATCAGGAAGGGAAACTCACAGTACTGGAATGAAGGAGGAGCCAACAGTATTTGGAAGTAAAACGAAGAGAGCATCTTTAGCTGTGGACCAACAAGGGACAAGAGACTCTGGCAGGCCAAGATTCTTCCTGGTCCTAGATGGTGTGACTGATAACACTTTCGTCCTCAAGGTCACCCAGAGTCTTGCAAAGCCTGGCATTTCTCGATGAAGTTAATTCGCTGGATGCTTAAAGCAATCGCATTAGCAGATTAGTTTCCAGAAGCAATTTACTCCTGTGTTTTGTATTTTGGATATCTTTATACATGACTACCTTTGTTATTGTCCTAAATAAGATGTTGTGCATGTACGCGCTCTGCGTTCACCCCTGGAGATTCTGAAGAATACAGGATCATGGTCTTAAACTGTTAAGGGTAGATTCTGCTAAGACAGGGCAGACAGGGATATTGTTGGATCTGTGTATTTGCCTCTGATGATATTTACATCTCTTAAGCTAAGCAGATTGCAGTCTGATTAATTGTGATAGGACAGATTCCATGAAAGCTCAAGAAGACTTACTTTAAGAACCATCTGGAAGCTAAGCATGTGTTTTCTTTCTGTTCCCCAGGTATTAAAGTATCTTATAATGTTCAAGACTGATCACAATTGTTTTCCTAAGTCAAATTCAATCCAAATCACATAATGAGTCTGACAGGGTTAATATCAGTCTTTGTTTTTGAGACAGGAGTTGATATAAATCAGGCTGGCTTCAAAGTCACTAAGTAACTGGCAATGATCTCCCTGCCTCTGCTTCTGAGGTGCTGGGACCACAGGTATGTACCCCCACACTGGGGTTATATCATGCTGGGGATCAAACCAGGGTTTCACACATACTGAGCAAAGGCTCTCAAAATGAGCCACATACCCTCTGCCATCTTAAATCCTGAAGGTATCAAACTTCCATCAGCTTCCCTTGGGGTGGTACAACTTAATATATACACACCATGGAGTTATATTCAGCTATAGAGAATAGACTGATGACATCATTTATAGAAAAATAGATGAGACTGGTGAACAGTTTGGTAAGTGAAGTACGCCAGACTCAGAACGGCAAATATTGCATGTTTTCTCTGTATCAATATTCATGAATAGATATGTGTGCCTATAGGACATGCATGTAGAAGGGGAACTATGTGACTGAAGAAAAGGAGGAGAGGAGGGACAGATGATGTGTGTTCTCTCTTAAAGAATCTAGATTGAAAGGTGACTAGTACATATGGCATGAAAGCAGAAACAAAAAGATTATTTAGGAAAGAGGAAGGGACCAGCAGGGAAAAGAGAGAAGGAAGAAGACTGGAGGAGGTAAATATGAGCAAAATACAGCGATGTCCATGTATGAAAATATTACCATAAACCCAGTATTTTATACATAAACAGATAATTATAAAAAGTACCTCCAAAGAGGCTGGCCAGCTCAGAGCGTTTGCAGTGAGCCACTCTTGTTCCCTGCTGCCTCTGCCTGAGGATACATGCTGTGAGTGGGGGCCTGAGGAGGCCATGCACAAATTCCGTATGACTTGCCAGCCTGAAGGCAGGCTAGCACAATGCTTGCCTGCCTTCTAAAGCAGACAGGCAAGATACTGCCCTGCTCACATCCAGTTCACTCTGACATTAGTATCCCTTCTGATGTCTCCCATCTGGTATCACCTTCATCCTTCTATAAACCTGTCCAGGGTCTATCTGTCCATCACTCTGTCTGTGCAGATTACTGTTGTTCCGCAAGAACCACACAGGGTTTATATAGATGAACACCATCACTATATCGCTTGCTCCTGTCCACACTGAAGCCCAGCATCCACAGGAATACTGGAGAAAGCATTCAAGTGACGTGCTTTGGTCCCCAGTGTTGAAGGAAAAAGGAGTGAAGAGGCCCTAAGAGCGTGCTCTCCAGCTGTCTCCTCCTCCCCGCTTGTGTGTTACAGATGGAGCTCCAGAAGGGTTCCCCTGTCCAGCGGACCTTCATTTCTGCCATCCTCAACATGCTATCATTCGGGCTCTCAGCAGCATCCCTGCTCAGCAGCGAGTGGTTTGTGGGCACACAGAAGGTGCCCAAGTCCCTGTGCGGGCAAGGTCTGGCAGCCAAGTGCTTTGACATGCCGATGTCCTTGGATGGGGTCGTCACCAACACATCAGCCCAGGAGGTGGTACAATATACCTGGGAGACTGGGGATGACCGGTTCTCCTTCCTTACCTTCCACAGTGGCATGTGGCTATCCTGTGAGGAAACCATGGAAGAGCCAGGTAACTCCCTCACACCAGCGACACAACTTGATCTGCGTTCTCAATCACATCTTTATTCGTATTGTGTATGGATGTGTATGGGGGGTATGCACATGTATGTGGAGTGAGAGGGCAATGCACAGGAATTCATTCTGTCTTGGATCCAAAGGATTAACCTCAAGTCCTCCAGTTTGGCAAGCATGTACCTTCACCCACTGAGCCATCTCATCTGCCTTTAAAAAAGTTTATCGAGACATTACCTCACTCTATAGCCCAGGATGTATAGAATTCTCTTTGTAAGCTGGCTGACCTAGAATTTGCTGCAGTCTGCCTGCCGTGGCTTTTTGAGTACTCATATTACAGATATGAGACAGCATGCCATTCTAGGGCAGAGAGTTCTGAAATGTTATGCTGGCAAAGAAATTCCATGAGGTCTGAGAAGAGCCAGAGCAGCAGAGGGAAGGTCCACACTTTCCCAAACCCTGATGAGCCTCATGGCCAAACCCCACTTTCTATGGTCTCTTCTTCATGACCCCTTTTAACAAAGTCAAAAGGCCCTGCAGTTCTTCAGCTGCTCCTGCTTCAGTAGACATGGTCTAACAAAGCATTTGGACCTGTCACATTCAATGGAACCTTCATGTTTGTAGGCTATAGTTGCTGCTTAGAAATAATCTGGACCCTTGTATGAATAATTCCATTTCTGTAGGCCTTGGTTTTTCTGTTAGATGAAAAGCGTTGAGGTAGATCACCTCTAAAGCCTCTTTCCTTCCTGGTTAGGGATTAGTATTTCAATTTAAAAGGTAGGGGGAAACTATGATTGCATACTTCTATAGACCCAACACTCCAGAGGCTGAAGTGGGAGGATGGGGAGCATCTACTGAGACCATCTCAAAAAATTAAGGGTTGGAAATACAGTGATGTAGTTGAGTGGTTAGCATGTGTAAGCCTTGTGTTGAGTTCCCAGAATTTCAAAATGGACTAATGGATGATAAATAGATGATAGACAGACAGACAGATAGATAGATAGATAGATAGATAGATAGATAGATAGATAGATAGATATGATCAATTTTAGGGAGTCTTGATGTAGTTCTGTAAGGATGCCCTGGAGCAGCTGCAGACAGATGCTCCCAAGTTTCTTGCCACTTACTGAAAACACTGTGCAATTCACACTAGTCAGTGTGCGTGCCTTAGATTAGAATGGTACCAAAGAGAGCTATATCCTGTCTCCATCTCCTCTTCCTCCCTATTCAGAATATTTAAGTCACAGTGGGGCCTGGGAAGAGAATACATGATGATGATATCTTCTAAAACCTGAGGTCATATTCAACTTCATATTAAAATTTCTACAAAATGGGCTAAGTAGGAAAGACACGGAAGAGACATGAAAATTGGGAGAACAAAGTGAGAAAGTGTAAGAACAGATAAATGTTATCTGTCACCTTGTGTCACCAAAACCAGCCAAGTCACAATCCTGCAAACTGTTTAGAGTCATTTTGGTCCAGCAGCAAACCTTGTTTACATTGAGACAGAACTCTGCCCTACAAAGATACTCTCAGAAAAGCATTATTTTTATAATCACAGATGAAGACCAGACGCTGTGTCCAAGCAAATGGGGCAGGGAGGTGGGACATCTTTATCTCCACAGCCCCAGGAAGCACCTAATGACGATGACCCTTCTCTGTTTTAGGGGAGAAGTGCCGATCTTTCATTGAACTCACACCACCAGCCCAGAGAGGTGAGAAAGGACTACTGGAATCTGCCACGTTGCAAAGCTCATATCACCCCACTCTCCGATTTGGAAGGGAGTGGTTGATGGAGAAGGCTTCCCTCCTCCACCTCCCCTTGAGGCCCGTGGCAAGTAGGTGTTCTGTAACTGTAGACCTGGGCCTTTCGGATCTAAACAGCACTGAAACCTTTTTCCTCTACCTCTGAGCCCCACAGGCTGACGGGAAGTTCTCCTAAAGTTGACACCCATGCACTTGCAGGGAATGCAGCTTATAAATCAGTCCCCAGCACCCAACCCAGGACACAGCCTCAAGAGTCTGTGGCCTTTTCCTCCCTTTTGTGATATTGTTAGGAGATGGGGGTGGCTTTGGGTTTTGTTTCCTTGAGATAGGGTGTCTCTGCAGCGGTGAGAAGCCGCTCTCTTCCGGCCTCCACTGCCCTTCTGGTGGGATTACCAGTAGATGCCACCCTGTCCAAGTTTGTCTTACTAAAAGACTGAGAGGTTAGGAGAATAAAAACTTAAGCCCTAGTTAAGGAGAACCAGAAGAATGATGAGTAGCCCGGAGTTTATGAAAACGGAGCCATCCTTTTGACAACTGAGCTTAGCAGTGTTTACAGCCCAAGCCGCTCTTCATGGACACTACCAGGTGTTGATTTTAGCTTCGTCTGTCTTTCCTTCTGCCCCTCTGGGCTCTGAATTCCAGTGGGCACTTGTGTCTGCAGTGTTACTAACCACTGTCTGCGTGCTGTTCCTTTCCGTGGCTTCTTACAGAGGTCCTCTGGTTATCACTGGGAACCCAAATTGCCTACATCGGACTACAATTCATCAGTTTCCTCCTGCTACTGACAGATCTACTCCTCACCGGTAACCCTGGCTGTGGGCTCAAGCTGAGCGCCTTTGCGGCCATCTCCTTGGTCCTGTCAGGTGAGTGACCACAGTGGCAGAGGGTGGTGCTTCCTCTTGGATGTTTTCCTTTGTTGTTTTGCTTTGCTTTGCTCATACTGTGAGATAGGGTCCCGAGCCTGCCTTTGTAGACTAGGCTAGACCCACTGTGTAGCTGGCTGGCTTCGAGCTTCCGAGAGCTGGGATTAGAGGGACAGTCACCAAGACCTGGCTCACAGGGGTCCCTTTGGAGTACTGCCTTCTCCAAGGCTCAGGAACTTGATGAGAGGAGAAAAAGCCTGGGACATGAGGAGCTGGGGGTCAGAACTGGGAGATGGCTCAGTGGGTAAGACCTCTTGCTTCTCAAGGGAGGCCTGAGTCAGAATATCAGCACTCACGTAAAAAGTCAGGCATGGCCACTTCTGCCTGGAAACCCCAGACCTGGGCATGGGTGTATCAGACAGAAGGATCCCTAGGGCTTGCTGATGGGCTAGCCCAGGCAAAAAGAAGTGATCTCTAGATTCAATAGGCAATCCTGTCTTGAGAGACTTAAGGTAGAAAGCAATATAGGAAAGCCTGAGCCTGTGTTGGTTTCACACATGAGATCAGACTCACACACTACCAGGGCCACACGAGTTTATTCAGAAGAGTTGCCAGGCGAGTACAGGGACAGGGAAGCAGAAGGAGAAAAAGACTTTCCACGTGGCATCTCCTTTTAAGAGAATGGGTGGGCAAAGGTCCACATAGCCATGCCTGGGGTTCCATATGCCCTCCATATGTGGTGTGTTCTGCCGGTGCCATGTTGGCTTTACCAGGTGGCCACTACATGCCCGGCACCATGTTGGGTTCATCCCATGGCTGCTACGTGCTGGGAATCCTTACATCCTGTGCTTATGCATAGGCACTGCACACACTCATCTCCACACATGCATACACCCACACACAGCAGAAGACACTGTGAAACTATATCCTTAGATGCCCTAACTCCTTGGTTTCTCTATTTGCAAACTTTCTCAACATGTAAAGCCTTTGACTTAGTGTACTTTTCAATTGGAATATATAGCCTTTCCACAGTGTCTCTGTTGGACAAAATAAGATTTTTACATGCACACTGTGACGGCTAAAGGGCGGGAAGTCAAAACAAGCAACAGCCATGAGAGACTGACTCAGACTTTGCCACAGCTCTTGGGCAAAAAATTGTGGTGGTCATTGTAAAGACAGACATGTGAGGAGACACCTCCGTCCCCAAATTAGTTTCCTAGGAAATGTGAGGGCAAAGGGTGTTGTAGTGAGGTTTTTGTCTTCATACAGGCCAATGGTTCAGACCTGCCCATGGCCGCTCCCCCCCCCAAAAAAATGACTCAGATGCTTATATTAATTTCATTCTGTTTGGCCTATGTCTCAGGCACATTGTTAGCTAGCTCTTTTATATCAACTCAACCCATTTCCATTAATCTGTCTGTCACATAGCCCGTGGCCTCTAGCTCACCTATAGTCTTAAATTTGTCTGACTCTACCTTTTTTTTTTTTTGTCTATCTTTTAATCACTCTACCCACTTGTATGGCACCCGACACAGGCCACAACAGTTTTTTTTATTTATAACATACAAACATTCTCACCACAAAAGGAGTCATGGATGCCCTGACATAGACGGACCCACCCGGATGCCAATAGATGTCACACAGCCTTCTCCAAGGCCTCTGTTTCTTGTTCCCTCCATAGGCCTTCTGGGGATGGTGGCCCACATGATGTATTCACAAGTCTTCCAGGCAACTGCCAACTCAGGTCCGGAGGACTGGAGACCACATTCTTGGAATTATGGCTGGGCTTTCTAGTGAGTAATCCTCATATCCTCAACCTTCACAATTCAGCTCCAGCAAGCATGCACAGGATTTTCTACCCATGTCCTCCATCAGTCAGATGCAGGGCTGGAGCAGAGGGGCATCTACTCCCTTCCAGCTTTCAGAGGGTGCATAGGGCATTCTTCTCACTTGCTTGGAGGATGTGACTGGCCCAGTTTTTCTGCTCTGTAGCTGTAATTAGTTGCTTCTTTGTCTACCCTACATGCTGTCCTTGAGTAGCAAGGCTGGTTTTACATGGCTTGCGGGAACTAGGCTCTGTGTTCTACATTTTGTGGCTCAGGGTACTAGAGAAATGGACATAGAATTCCCAGAAGCTCATAGGCCAGTTAGCCTGTGTCCTTAGTGTTACAACAACAAAAGAGATAACTGCCTCAAACAAGGTGGAAGTTAAGGACTGCCCCGAGAGGCTGGACACACATAGATAGACAGACAGACAGACAGACAGACACACACACACACACACACACAGAGGCATACAACTACATACACACACCTCAAGAAACAGAACTTCAGGGCTCAGGCTGACAGTCTCATCAGAATGATCACATGTGGAATCTAGTGTCGAGCATCAAACAGGAACCTGCAGCCCTTGGCCTGGCTTTCATGAGCCTTTGGCCTCCAAGCACCCTTTCCTACCCTCACAAACCCTATTTCCTGGGCATCCAGGACAGAGCTGTTTAAGGTTTGGCTTCCCAGGTCTTTAGGAATGTGTCTAATGTAGTTCATTCCCTGGGATGCCTACTTCTTCCTCAGATCACTTCCAGCATGCACTGAAAACTACACTGCGCCCCCTAGAGCAAACTGCAATGCCTTCAGATCTGTAGTAAAATGTTTTCATGAAAGGCTCAAGTTTGGGGACAATTAAGTTTGGAGAATGTTGGAGAGAAGAAGGACAATGGCCCCAGATCGGGGCACAGTCCATGAAGGGAAGAAAGAAGGTGGGGGTGGTCATATCATGCCCATCACATAGAAGAGAGCTAGAGGTCTGTGGGGCATAGGAGGTTACACAGGGTAAATAAACACACCACACAGAGGCATCGAGGGTGGCAGGGACAGCTGGTGGGGTTACATTCACCAGACACCTCCTGTTTTCTTTTTAACTACAGAACTAAGGTAGATGAAACCCTCTGGTCTGTCCTTTACAGAAGCATGGTAGAAGGCACCACCCTCAGGTTCCTAAGTCCCCCAAAAGACAGTGCCTACTCTGTGGCAGATCAGATGGGACTTTTCTTTATAAAGTCAGACTCTTAGGCCCCTTCTCTGTTTGCCTCTAGCATGGCCTGGGTTTCCTTCACCTGCTGCATGGCGTCAGCTGTCTCCACCTTCAATACATACACGAGGATGGTGCTGGAGTTCCAGTGCAGGCACAGGAAGAGCTTCAACCCTAACCCCAGGTGCCTCCCACACCACCATCGCTGTTTCCTTCCCCAGCTGACGTGCTCAGCCCACCCAGGAGAACCTTTGACCAGCTGCCAACAGTATCCCAACCAACCCATCCGCTCTGTCTCTGAAGGCATTGACCTCTATTCAGTGCTACAAGACAAGGAATTTCAACAAGGGGCCAGCCAGGAGCTAAAAGAAGTGGCTGGGTCATCCGTAGAAGAACAGTGTTAGAAGTTAAGTGGGTTTGGGGAGCAGGCTAAACCCTACCATCTGTGTTTGCTTATTATCAACATCTGCTTAAGCAAAAGCATCTCTCGAGCCTTGTGTTTAGAAGTTAAGAATAAGAGAATCTTAAATCGTCTCCAGGACATTGCTTTCCCTTGACACTGCTTTGCTCTGTCCATCTCCCATCTTATGTATCCAGAATCCCTGTCTCCTCACTGACTGCTTAAAGCCAGTTCTAGACTATACAAGGCAGATGCAATACAGTTCTACCTTTAAGGGTTTGATAAAGCTCGTCAGCTGTCTGGAAGATGAAGAAACAGGTGGGCAAACTGATGGTGGCTTATCTATGGTGCACTGGGATTTTTCTAGAAGTCACACACAGGAAGATGGAAACAGGATGGAAGGTGCCTTGCACACTTGAATCCTCACAGTAGCTGGTCAAGTGTGCTTGAATGAGTTGGCTAGAGGGCTAGCTCCTCTTACAGAAGATCTGTGCTCAGTTTCCAGTGCCTAACATGCATGGTGGCCAATAACTGCAATCCAGCTCCAGGGCTCTCCTGGCTTCCACAGACACTGTATACACATGGCACACAGACATATGGGTGAGCAAATGACTGATATGCATAAAATAATTTTCAAAACAACTCAAAAAAAAATAGGCTAGTTAAATGGCTCAGATGGGTAAGCAGCTTGCCACACAAATCCCATGGCCTGAACTTGATTCCTGGGTCCTAATAGTGAAGAAAACTGATTCCAAAAGTTGTCTTCTAACATCCACACATGCCATGGCACACACAATCTTAAAAATAAAAGCATGATTAAATAAGATTCTAGAAGCCACTGGAAGGTAGGGTGATATGTAAAGGTTCTATAGCCTATAGAATCAGGTTCACTTCTAGAAGAGGCCTCCCAAGTTCCCAGAGGAGATTCATACACAGGCTTCTCCCATGAATGAGACTGAAGCAGACATCCCTCTCTGAATACTCACTGCTCATTCATCTCAGAAACTGTCCATACTGTTTTGTCCACAAAGGACACCATCCATCTACTCACCTTTTTTCTATAGAGGAAGTAAACCATCTTGGTTAGCAAAAAACGAGATGAGCACACATACATATTCCTATACACAGCTTTTATTTGTTCTGTAACAGTTCACATTTTAAACGGTGCTTTCTGACAACAGACCCACTGGCTACTCTTCAACACACATTCCTGGGGTTGGCTGGTATCACCACATATGTTTGGGGAGGAGTAAGGATGTGCAGGGCAAAGGGAAGGAAAGGAAGGAAAGGGGAGGCTGAGAGGGGAAAGACCTTTGTAGAAGATATTACTTCTAAATAGTGGTCACGCTGACTTTGTGGGCCATTCTGTGTTGAGCATTTCCTACCTTGGATATCTGAGTGAATTGTTGCAAGAAGGAGGAGGAGGTGTAGGGAGGCACATGACAGGAGGCCAGCACTCCCATTGGCCAGATGAAGCCACCTCAATTCTCAGCTGCCTTTCTCTACCAGCTGCAACAGGAAGTAAGCCTAGAGTTTCTACTGCATTTAGCAAGAAAGAGATTCACCCCTCTAGTAAGAAGAAATTAGGATGCTATTTGCCAAAATACCAAGGAGAATTCAGTGATGCTGTCTTTGTGGCTTCCTCTTATCTGAGACTCAACCAGTATAAACAGCCTCCAGCCCCAAAGAGTATAACCCAAAGAGGTCTTTATTAAGGATCTTTGTATCTTATTCCTTCCTACACAGACAGGCTTCTCAGAATATCAACACTGCAGAGAACACATTATGTCTAGGGCCTCAACCAAGCTACTACCCACTTGACAATTTGGTCCACTATAATCTAGCTGAGAAGACTACAGATTATATTCAGCCCTTTTATTCATAGAAATTCAACTTATTAGAAATGAACCTACAGTCATCTCCAGACTCTAAGGGAGCCTATTCATTGTTCCCCCTTCCCAAAGTCAACCTGGTCCCATACGACTTCCAAATATGCTTCTAGGGTCTTATGGTAGAGGTATCAACAAGCCTGGTGAGGTAATCTGCAGGATGGACTGAGTACCAACCTTCTGTTACCCATAACACCTATTGTGGGCAATTCATAGATAGCCCCTTAAATCTAGAATCTAGTTTTCTGGAATCTCCTTATTAACACAAGCTAAAATGATACAAGCCCAAATGAGAAAAAAAAAATCTAATTTTCACTCAGAAGAGAAGTATTCATTGGCCACCATGGGAACATGGTATATCAGACAATGACAGACATTTGGAAGAGTCAAAATTAAGTCATACATTTACATAGAAGGCAGAAGAATGGAGATAATTCTAAAGAACTTGATCATTATAAAAGTTACAGTATTTACATGAGAATTTTCTCACTATAATGCTTCAAAGGCTCCATGAGGAAAAACACAGGGCAGAGTGGTTGTATACTGGGCCCAAGAAGCAGAAGTCCAGAAACAGATCCCTGAATAGAAGAGGAAGCAAGGGAGGAAGAGACGGAGATGCCCTAGAGAAGACTCAGAGCAAGCAGAGTGGAGTTGCAGCCAGGACAAGGCCATGGGACTTTCAACCTTTAAGTTGAGGATGTGCATGCAAACCTTTCATTACTGTAGAATCAAAGATCATAGCTGCAGAGTCATCAAAAGTTCATAGGGCACGAAATAAGGACCTGGACAGAGGAGTCACGGAAATTCTTTCCCTTGCTCCCTTTGTGATAAACATCTGTTCTCATGACAACAGAAGTGGAGAGTCTAGGAGACAAAGATGGATGTAGTGGATAGTAGCCCCATCATAACGTCCAGTGTTTCTTAGGGCTGTCTAGAGTTGCAAGGGAACCACATTACAGGCAGACAGAACAGTGGTGAGTGGCGAGTGACCCCCAGGATCTCAGGCAGGCCATCCAGACACATGACCAAATCTGATGAATTTGAGGACAAGAAATAGAATCCCTGAAGCTTAGGGCATGTTTT
Source organism: Sigmodon hispidus (assembly GCA_004025045.1). Lineage (NCBI taxonomy): Eukaryota > Metazoa > Chordata > Mammalia > Rodentia > Cricetidae > Sigmodon > Sigmodon hispidus. Next base: position 19,899 of record PVIH01010541.1, read on the forward strand.
AAAAATAATTTTGTTACAACACTGGACACACAAACACACAGGCGCACAGGTACATACATACACAGACATTCATGGCCTAATGCAAAACAACATATATCCTGCTTGTAGGCCACTGGATTTCCCAGCAAGGAGTTATAAATTAGAGGTACAAAAGACAAAACAAAACAAAATAACAAAAACCCAATAAGATTCACATTTCCAAACTATCCACACGGAGTTCCCAGGAGGAGGAGTTGGAACAGGGATGGGAAGATGGTGAGGTACCCCAGCTAAGCAGATCACACTGCATCACAGCTCCATCAGGCTGCCAAAGTGCAGCAATTCCCATGTCTGCATGACTCCAATGTCATCTCTCCAGAGAAGTGATGCAGGAGAGACAGGAGCCGTTCTGTACGGTTGGTGCTTCTGAGTCTGGATTCCACCGCACTAGATCTGTGGGGAAATGATCATTATTACCCCTTTCAAATAAGATTTCCAAAGAGATGAGAAATGTAAAGGTCAGAATGTTTCTTTACTTCCCAGCCCTCCAGGCCATCTCCAACCCTAGGACTTTGAGAGCCCTAGGGATTTGTGTCCTGAGGATCATAAACTCTTTGACTTCAAATTTGGCCCAAGTATTTTTTAAAGGAACATTTTTCAGCAAGATAAATGTGTGGAATGTAGATTTTGTAAACCAGATCTGCAAGAATGTTAACATCACTGGTCCCTACCCAGAAAGTACCAGAAAGATCTACCCCCCTCCAGTCATCGGGATGATTTAAAAACCACCATCCCACATCTCTAAGTTCCTGATGATCCGAGTTCAATCCCCAGGACCCACATAGACAAAAACTAACTTCTGGAATTGTCTTCCAATCTCTACATGTGTCAGTACCCATGTGGGCTCACACGTATAAACATAATAAAATTCATTCTAATTAAAAATTAACCAAACATCTCAGAAGCCAGTCACCTGGTAGGGAGAATCAACAAACTTGATCCTAGAGAGGAATCTTCGCAGCTCCCCACGGCTAATTTTAGGAGTGGTCTCCTTCAGCTGGACCATCTGGCCTTCCATGAGTGCCCATCGCAGGCTGAGCTTGCTGATCACCAGAGAGGTGGGGTGTCCGTCAGGACTCATCCCTGTTGTCCTAGTGACATAAAAGGCATCTTTCCAGATGTCGTTGATTCCGACTGAGGAAGGACAATGACAAATGGTTAACAACAAAGGAGCCGCCAGCAGCAGCATGCTCATCTCTTGGATTCACATTACAAGCATGAGGCCCTACACCAGAGACCGCCTTGTCTTTAAATAGGAATTAATAGTGGTTGTCTGAAAGAGACTCTTCTCTTCCCCCATACAACTGCAAAGCTTTGCTCATCGTCAGACTCACCGGAGCGCCCTTTAATGTGAGCCTCAGCCGGCTCTCCTCCGGCTCTCCTCCAGCTCTCCTCCGGCTCTCCTCCACCCTGCCTCCCCTGTTGATACCCTTCTCCCTTCCTCTCTCCCCCTGCCCAGGGCTTTAGGTAATTGGGGTGCTTAACTCTGTGTGTCACACAGATGACCAGAGCCAAGTATTCACCTTGCTTGATAAGCAACCTTGAACTGGTTCTGGAGCCAAGGATGAGCTTTTGACTCTCTGAATGCTATAGACAGATACTCTGCCAACCGCACCACATCCCCAGCTCATGAAATTCTTATTTACTATTCTTTAATGTTCCTGAATGTTTTATGCAAATGTTGTAAAACAGCTTATTATATCTCTTACATAGTTATGCAAGGCGATACTCCCCACTCCCCCCATACCCCCTAATCAGTTGACAGTGTGCAAGCTCCAGATCATACCCCCTCCTGTGAAGCCCATGACACAGAGCCACAGCATAGCTTCAACTCAAGACAAGTCTACAAGGGGCAAGAGAGTATGGAAAAGCATGAAGAAGCTTGGTGTAATCAAACATTTGGGAAGTAAAGGCAGGAGAGTTAGGTGTTCAAGGCCATCCTCAGCTACAGAACCAGTTTGAGGTGAACCTAGGCTATATGAGACCTAGTTGCCCCCTCCTTGGTAGAAAGGGAAACAAGGGAGATGTGGCTAACCTGGTCTCCCAGCTGAGCCTAGCAGGCAGCAGTGACTCCATCTCTAGGGCTTTGGATTGCTGAAGGAGGTTTCACTAATAGATGCATTCAAGTTTGCTATAGAGTATTCCTTAGATACACAGTGAAGCAGAATACTTCCAAATGTTCTGAGTGCTCAGGTTACAGGTAATTTTTCTTCTTTGGTTTTTCTGTTGACTCCAGTTTCTAGCAATGTATGTTTACTATTCACGTAAGTAATCACTAAATCTATGCCCTTAAAGAAACATCTCTCTTTCCATTACACTTCATACCCTTACCTTACAATTCTAAGCCCCAAAAAGCACCTGGTACCACACAGCAGAAGCTCCATCATCAACACTCCACACCCACAACAGCGTGTGAGCATTACACACACATACATACATATACACACACATACACACATACACACACACCCTGTGTCTACCTGGAATGGGTGTACACATTTCCTTCTGCTCTCAGCACATTCAGAGACTATGCATTCTTGCCCCAGAAGCCTGGCACTATAACCCAGAGGAAACTCTCCAGCAATGACCCTGGTTTCAGGAACACCAAGGAAAAGGATACTATTGCCTCTTGAAAAGCCCTCATCCTTCCTTGGTGGACAAAGTTATCACACAACCAAGACACACTCCCTGATGTCATAGTGACTCACCCTCCGAAGCTGTCACTATGCCAGTGGTGTTGGTAAGATCCAGGAGAATAGTTGGGAAGGCTGGGTGCAGGAGGTAAAGGTGATAAAGGCCCAGAGGTTCGGCTCCTGAGGTGTCGTCCTGGCAACAGTCACAGAAAAGGAAAGCACAGGTGACAATCTCCACACATGACACTGTCAGGGAAAGGAAAGCATTGCAAGAGGTGCCGGGCAACCCCACTCCTGATCCTAAATACAGGGACATGTGCGATTTTACAGAGCTCAAAACACAGATTCACCCCTAACTCCAAACCACTGTCTGCGGGCAAAAATACATAAGGGAGAAAGAGAGAGAAAAGGAAGAAAGCGGAAGGAAAGAAGGGAAGAAAGGAAGAGAATACTTGCAAATGTTTGCAGCAGAAATGGGGAAGCAAGGAAGCAAGTCTGTGGAGACTCCCTTCCTCCTCCTACAGCAGAGCTGGGGTTCTCGTTCATCCTTACAGCAGGTGAGACTGTGTAGAGAGAGCTATTTCTGAACACTGGCCAAATAGATTTCCTTCCATTACATGTCCAAACCAACTGCAAGGGGCTGGGATGTAACTCTGTGACAATGCTCACCTAGCATGTATAAAGCCCTGGGTTTGATGCCAACAGTAAGCACCAAGCTAAACATAGAAAAACCTATCAGTTCCCCAGAGAAACAGACCTTTGGGCTGGATGGAAGAAAATCACCAATTACAATTAAAAACTGCTGAGATCTGAATATTAAAACTCCAAATCCCTGCAGCAGGAGAGATGCCCACAAGGGGGCTTTATCCCCATGCCTTCTGAGAGGGGATGGGCTGTGGCAGTCTGTGTGTGAGTAGCCACACAGGTGTTGAAGTGCAGACTCAGTATGAGAAGCACCCTACTTGAGAGAAGAAGCTGGAGCAGTCTCACATCCTTACTCCCACCATGGGGCCTCATGGCAGAGGAAGCCATTTCAATATGCCCACATACGGAGGGACAGACCTTAGGCTCAACTAACATGACATGAAAATAACTTTCCTCACCACTTACAGAACAAAGCTCAAAGTTCTTAGCATAGAAATTAAAGCTTTTCAAGCCAGGGGTCATGACACCAGTGCTTAGGAGGCAGATGCAGGCAGACATCTGTGAGTTCTAGGCCAGCCTGGTCTACATAGTGAGTTCTAGGTCAGCCAGGGCTATATAGAGAGCGACCCTGCCTCAAAAAATAAAAACAAAACAAACAAAAAGTTTTTCACTTCCCTTTTCTAAATTCTAACTGTACTTATTTTCTGCCTACCCCATGACATTCTCAATCTACACCCACTTCCTTCTCGTTCCTTAAAAAGCTATTATTGCTGATCCTGGTATTTCGTGCTTTGGACTATCTAACCACCCTCTCTACCCTGTCTACTACACATCAAACAATGTCTCACTCTCAGCCACAACTTGTATCCAAGCTCTTTCATGAAACAAACCACCCCAGGTAAAACCAGAATCTCTTTCCTTTTGTCCACCTATCTATTTATTTATTTTGTGTACATGTGTTTATGTGTATAGGCCCATGAGCCACAGGGTGCATGGACAGGTGGAAAGACAGCTGGCTGGGAGTGATGGCATGTCAGTTTTCCTCTCCCACCATGTGGGTCCCAAGGAGCAAACTCGGGTTGTCCACCTGGTGGCAAGCATTCACAGGCCATCTTACCTTGCCAGCCCCACCTACAGTTCCTACCTGCACCTGCATGTTTGTAAGGCACCTTTGGGTTACCCACAGAAGTTCACTTTGAAAGCCATCTGGTCCAATCCTCTCATTACTCTATAAGGAAATCAGGACCGAGGGCATGGCAGAGATGGAGCCATAGCCTAGACTTCAGGTAAATCTGATCATCAAAGTGAGGAGACAGCATCTCTGAGTAAAGAACAGGAGGCAGAAACAAGCAAGCAAGCCAACAAATGAACAAAGCAGAAGGCTCAGAGAAGTAAATTGTTGGGAGGGTGTGGTTGGCAAATTCAACTGAGTGTCTACCGTGCTTCTCTGTCCCTGGGTCACATGCCTTCTCTAGAGGTTCAAAGCTACGTCCTGCTCTGCTCATTTCCCCACAGATGGCATTCCATCACCTGGCACACAGCAAGTGAGACACAATGCCCTTCATTGGTCTAAGTCATCCATGCTTACCACTGCATTTTGGTGCCTATTCTAAGGAATGACCCTGCCTCACACCCCAGGCCCTCACCCACACCCCCCAGATACTTCAGTACAACCCCAAAACCCTGTAACATCAGCCTTCAAGCTGTCAGGACTCATTGGCCTCTTTAGCATCTGACTATCAAAGCTCACTCTACCCTCTCATGCTCTCTCCCATCTAAGTTTGCCAGCTTTAGAGCCTGGCTAACTTCTGCCCAACCAGGCCAATCATAGCCATCCCTCCTCTTCCACAGCAGCATATAGTAGCCTGTAGTTAAGGGATGTGCTCAGTGCTCACACAGTCCAGCTTGGGAGCACAAACCTGTTTCTATTCAACCCTTAGAAGGTGACTGATCAGAAAACATCCTGGCACCACATCAGCCCTGCAGAGCAGTTGTGTGTCTATGTGACAGAGAAGAGGACAAGCCCATGCTCTCCCCCGCCCCTCCATCCTGTTCTCACTCACGGAGCTGAGAGATGCTGCAGTCAGCGCTTCTGCCCAGAACAGGAAGACAGACTTCTGGTCTGAAGTAATTGCAGAAGTGGTTGGTGTTTCCTTCATGTGACATGGGACACTGTGACTCCAGATGATAGTGCCTGAGCCACCATCTACCACCATCATCTGCAAATGAGGAGACAAGGAAGACAGACAGTATTTAGGAGGGTGGCAGGACCAGAAAACACACAAAGACAAAATGACAAACATCCCAGAGCCGGATAGTCGTCTTCCTCCAGCTTGTTTTTGCTGTCCTGGTCAAGGACTAGTAAGAAAAAAGTCTGCAAGTGTTCAGTATAGACAGTTTTGGGGGGATTTTCAGCCCACTGTTGGTTAGCTTTGACAGCCAACAACAACAACAAAAACCAAGGACAATTTTTTAATTAAAACTCTATAATTCTGCCTTTAAGATTAAATGAATAAAAACTGTCTATCAAAGTATTCCATCTTCATAACACACAGCCTGTAAGGAAAGCCCCTGTGGAGCCCACGGTTCAGCGTCCTTGAACATGCCATAGCATTTCTGTTTCTAAGCTCCGGTCTTAGTGTTCCTGACCTGGTATTCTTTGTCATCTACAAAAGTTCAACCTTAAAGGCCCTATCCATAGTCCCTTCCATAACACCCAGCCACTGTTGGGCACTGCTTTCTCTGAAACCTCCTTTGGCCTGCACTGAAATGCAATGTTTATTTATACTCACACTTCCGCACTGTCTGGCTATGTAAGACAAGTCCTCCTAACTAATTAACTCTAAGTACAAGCTCCAGAAAGAACATAGGACTAGTCTAGAGAAGCTACAGCTGAGTTTCCATTTTATTCATTCACTAGACTGGAGTTGGGGTGGGGGCTCTTATCCTCCCCAGGGCTGGACATAGAGTCCATCTTCCCATATGTTCTGATTGACTTGAGGCCCGTGGTTTACCTTTTTCATCCCAACTCCATCCTGCGTCTGTAGAAAGAAGTCCAGTGTCTGGTCATCAGAGAAATACCCAGGAGTGGGCTGGCTGCGAACAGACAGGAAAGCAATAAGGAGCACATAAGGAAGGCAAACAGGTGCCTCCCCCCCCTTGCACCAATCACAGGGAACAAGTATGTTCTAGATAACTTTTAACATGGGAAACCTGCTCAGAACAGCAGCTGTGCATGCTCAAGGGCCCACTGCAAACCTTCGAAGGCCTTGAAGGCTCAGCTTCCAGAGCGGTGTAAGATCTTGTCCCCGAAGAAGGACCAGGCCTTGTCTGGTTGTAATCAAGAGGCTGCTACAGTTGGAATCTGGTGCCTTCACCAACTGGAGAAGCTCAACTCCATCACTAGATTGAACAAAAACCCAACAGTTGGTCTCTGCTGGGCATAAGAGCCCCATATTCATTTACTTTGACATTTTATTCCCTTTGTGTGCCTGCTTGCATATACAATTGTCCCTTAGTATCTATGTGGGAACTGTAGCCAGGACCTGTTGCAGATATCAGCAAAACTATGCAGTGTCTCCAACAAACATGTGTCCTCCTGTGCGGTGTGAACCACCTCTAGATCAGTTATAACTCAGAACAATGCTGCACACTTTAGGGAGAGGTAACAAGAAAAACACATCTATATGTTCGCTACAGACACAATTTTTCCCAAATATTTTCAATTAGGAGGGGAGTAAATCCACAGATGTGGACCTCCAGGATATGTACCTCACTCTACCCTGTACCCATTCCCACCATTGTTTTGTTAAATGGGCTTCTTTGTCAGTCCTATTGAATTTCATTCTCTTATCTCCAGAAAGTTTCCTGCACGTTCAAAAAGAACTCACAAAACAAAGCTGTGGTGTGAGACCTCTCTGCCTGGGCCCTCTGGGGACCCTAACAGAAGACACCATAATGGCACAGAGGACAGACAGAGATGGAACAGGTGGCCTGAAGTTGTCGCTAAACTTGGACAATAACTCTTGGCATTTGCTTCAGCAAATTATTTATTTTCTACACTACTGGAACCATTCTATCAAATCCACTAAAACACGATAAATAACACCTGAGTTTCTGACAGAAAGGAATATAACAATTACTATCCAAGCCAAGGGCTATGTAGGCAAAATATGTAGATCACTTCACATGGCCACCATATGCTTTTAGTTGAGAAATAAATAAAAATTAAAAACAAAATTTATTCTGTCAAAATGATTCTTCAAGTAGGAGAAAAATATATGAAAGAGTAGGTCAAAGCCTTCATACAGCTTCCTAGTCATTTTATAAATATAACCACTGGCTGTTTTGATTTGGACCCATAAGCTCATATCCATCTTCGGAATCCAATCATGAAGTACACCCTGGTCACCGATACATAGATCCAACAATTCCTCACTGTGTTAAGCAGATCATGAGTTGCTATGTATGTCGAGGTTAGCTCCACTTTCCCCAAACCTCCACCCTTAGTCACTAGTCAACCCAAACTCAGAGACTCCATGGTGTATGAGTCTCCAGAAGACCTCCCCCTGACCGAAGACAGATCCCAGTCATACCTGTAGACATCAATGAGCTCAGAAAGGTTGACAGATCTGCGCTTCTCCCATTCTGGTTCTTCTATCTGCAGAGAGGGTGGCGAGCTGTCTCGATTTTGAGCCTGAACAAAAATGTCCCGCAGGGCGACAGCCTGTATATTTCCTAGTGCCACAGGAAGAGTCAACACTGAGAAGCTGGGTTTAAAAGAACTACCCAGGCTATCCCCAGGGTAGGGTTCTTGGCAAGGGACACAGAGCAGAGCACACGGGTCTACTGGAGCCCACTCCAGCTGGTCCCACTTTGGAGTGATGGGGAAATGATCAAGGCAATGCAGGGCAGTCCCCTCTCCAGAGACGGCATCAAGGGAAAGCTGAGTTAATGACCTGCAGTAGGTGAGATGCCCTATAACAGGAGATGAAAAGCCAATGCCAGCATCCCAGTGTGAGTGTTCGCCATATCTCATGGGAGGCCTAGCCACTGACAGGAGGGGCAGAAGCCAACATCAGCCTTGCTTCTTACCGAAGCCAAATAAGATGTAGACAGCCCCACTGGTGGTGATGTAAACCTGGGGACCAATCAGGTTCCCCACTCCCACGATGTTGTACTTCACAGGTCGGCCCATGGGACTCCCTGTCCGACCAGACACCAGCAGAAAGCACAGATCTGGCTGAAAAAAATAAAAGAAGGGAACATTTTAATAGAAGCCTTTCATTTCCTAATGCTTCATGAGCTTAAGGACTCAGAGACACTTCTCATGGCACATGAGAAGCACAAAGCCATTTGTTCATCCCCCCGGGGGAATAAGAAGTAAGACAAATGTGTACTGTCTGAGCAGACATGTGTAAAGAGTATCTTTAGGATTCCTCAGATGATAGACACAGCAGTTACTGACTATATCATCTCCTAAGGCCAAGAGCTAAAGATGAGATGCTGATGCAAAGAGATTTTTACTCCAGAGCCAGGATCTACCCCAAGAGATCCTGATGGCCAGTGTGGTAGGCATTAGCATCACCAGGAGAACACATCTGGTACATCCCTGAAGATGTTTCCAGAAAGGTTTAATCGAGTAGGAAAACCAGCCCTGAATGTGGGCAGCTTCATCCTAACAGCTTGGGGCATTGACTGAATAGAAATAAGAAATTACAGGCTATAGAGATGGTTTAGCAGTTATAAGTACATGTGGCTCCATTGTGAAGACCAGTGTTTTGCGCCTGTTACTGGCTCCAAAGGATCAGAAATCATCTCCAGCTCCCACCCCCAGGGCACCCACAGACATATTTGTATATACACTCATATAGATATACATATAAACAGATACGCACACACATAAATAAAGTAAAATTTTAATAAGAAAGAAATAGAACTGAGGACCAAGGCTTCTCCTTCTACTTCCTGACTATAGATGAAAAATGACCAGCTGCCTTCTGTTCCTACTACCATGCCTCTTCGAACTGCAAGACACAATAAAACCTGCCTCTCTTAAGTTGCTTTTGCCAGGCATTTGATTGCCATAATGGGAAAGTAACTAACACACCAGTGTGTGGATGTCAGCCAAGCCTTCTCCCATCCTAACATCAGATGTTGAGCCTGGCCACTGTCACCTTCATTCTCAAGATTCACTTTTCTCTGAATGGCCAGCTAGTAAACATTGTAGACTTTCCCAGTTGCCTGGTCTCCATAGAAACCACCCTCTATTGTTAGTCTAGCACAAACTTTGCCACAGGCAACACAGAAAATGACTATGCTCCAATGAAAGTTTGAGAAAACAAACTGGGGGAGATTTAACACATGGCCAGTTTATTAGCCCTAGCTCTAGAAGATTTTCTTTTTCTTTTTTTTTTCATTTATTTTTATTTTATTTACATATGTGCAGCTGTTTGTGGAATATATGCTATATGTAAGCAGGTGGCCTTGGAGGCCAGTAGAGTGCGTGAGAGCTCCCTGAGCTGAAGTCGCAGGTGCTGTGAGTGACATGACAATGCTAGGAACCACAATCCAGTCCTCTGGAAGAGCAGAGAATGACAGCTGAGTCCTTCCCCAGCCCCTTCAGAGGTTTTTGACAAGGTTTATCATTACAAGTTCTTACAGAGAAGACAGGTGGGTGTGCTTCACAGCATACCCAGAAAAGAATGCCTATTTGGTCAATACTAACTTAGAGAACAGCACTGGGCTATTATGTATTTTAAAGACATTCTTGTCAAAGGCTAAATGAACAGAATTAATGTACTGCGAAGCTGAGAGGAAGAGCTATTGCACCATAGAACAAACTTAATGCTCCTAATGAATTGATTAATTAAAAGATAAAGTGTTTTCACTGATTATACACAAGAAGCAAAGCTTAGAAAGTCTTCAGCTGCAAATATCGAAATCAAGTTTACATGAAAAGAAGTAAGAAGCTGGGTGTGCAAAACAAAACAAAATATCTGGGTGTGAGAAGCAGAGTCAAGGGGATGCCACAAGTTCAGGCCAGCCTGGTCTACATAGTGAGCTGTGGGCAAGCCCAAGCTTTACAGGGCTTGTCTTCCAAGACAAGGTTTCTCTGTGTAGCCTTAGCTGTGATGGAACTCACTTTGTAGACCAAGCTGGTCTTGAACTTAGAGGATTCACCTGCCTCTGTCTCCCTGTCTTCCTGCCTCTCTGCCTCCTGACCTCTCTGCTTCTGCCTCTGCCTCTGCCTGAGTGCTAGGATTAAAGGCATACACCACCACCACATGCTTTTCTTGTTTTTAAAAAAGAAAAGATGTGTGATGGTACATACCTTTAATCCCAGTATTGAAGGAAGGAGGGTAGATCTCTCTGAGACTAAGACCAGCCTGGTCTACACAGTGAAACTCCGTCTAAAAACAAAACAAAATGCCTGGCAGTGGTACAAGCCTAATTCCAGAACTCTGGAGGCAGAGGAAGGTGGTTCTCTATGAATTCAGAGCTAGCTAGGTCTACAGAACAGCTCCAGGACAGCCAGGGCTACACAGTGAAACTCTGTCTCAAAATACAAGCAGTAGTGATGGTATCTGTTCAGCTGAAACATCTAGCTTGCCTACATGATCCAGAAAGCCCAATTCCTGTGTCTATCTCCAAACCCCGCCCCTCGGAGAGTCTCTGAACACAGGTACCAAAAAGCTCAGTTCCAAATTCTTGACGATTACTGCAGCTTCTTCCCCTAAAGTTGCCAGCTGCCCAGGTCCCTGCCTAAAACATTCAGCTTTTGACCATACTTGACCAAACCCATCCTGTAGTAAACACATGTTATGGAATAATCTTTTTTGTACACTGTGAAGATGTGCCTTTTGCCAAGGTACCTTCTGATTGTCTAGCCAGTAGCTGGACAGGAGGTATAAGTGGGACAGAAAGACACAGAGGACATTGGGCAGGAAGGGGGCAGGGTCTTGAAAGTCACAAGCAGATGCAGAAAGAAGCAAGATGAACAGATGAACATACCTGTGGTGATAGGGTATATATTTAATAAAACCATTCTGGAATATCAAAGAAGAGATCCACCCACAGTCAAACCAGAAGGGTCAGCATGGAGGGGGAGAGTGGTAACCTACACCTTTAATCCCAGCAGATCTGAGTCTGAGGACATCTTGGTTTACAGAGGGAGTTCCACCAAGCTCCCAGGCAGGCAATGGTGGTGCCTTACCTTTAATCCCATAAATTTAGAGACAGAGATCTTTCTGTGTTTCTGTGAGTTCAAGACCTCCCTACTAAAAGTAGTAACTCACACCTTTAATCTTAACCTGAATGTGAAACAACTGGGCAAAAGGAAAGTATTTAAGGCAGGTGTAGGAAGACAGATGATTCTGTAGAAGTGACAAGAAGCTGAGGAAGCTGAAAGATGGCTGGGTGAGATTTGACTGTGGTTTGGATCTCTTTCTTATATTCCAGACTGGTTTTATTAAATAGATAACATATCACCACACAAGCCATTTTAAAAGAAAGTATCACCAAATAGTAGAGGGTAGATAAGAAATAGGGGTTAATGTAAAATGAAAGCGTTAGCTAGTAACAAGCCTAAGCTATCGGCTGAGCATTTATAATTAATAACAAGACTCAGTCTGGCTATTTGAGAGCAGCTGCTGGACACATGGAAACTCCACTTACATATGGTGTTCCAATGTGGGGCCAGAATTTCTAAATAAGAATGAACAAAGCTTTAAAAGGTTCTAAACACATAAAAGCAGAGCCAAACCCAGCTTCCTAGTCTTGTGTCTCTCATATTGGCTGCAGTATCAAGACACATCTCTCAATAGCTGCCTAGGGGAGGAGCCAGTCACCATGTACTAAGCTACACTATACTGGTGGTAGATAATTTAGCAGTTTAAAATCCATCTCAAGATCAAAACAACAGAAAAATACACATTCCCAGTAAAGACGGATCAAGACAAAAAAAAAAAAAAAAACTTCTAAACTGGTGACAGTATGTTTAAAAATATATATGTCTTGGGAGAGAAGAGAGAAAGAGTAGAGACAGTCATAGATTTAAAAAAATAGCTTAAAAATAATAAAGTCCTTAAAGGAATAGAGTAAAAATATGATAAGCTATGTAAAGATGGAAAATACACAGGGAGTATGAATTTTGCATGTTATTGTATTGTCTCTAGATTTTTCTGATTACTAGTAAAGAAATAATAGCTGATAAGACACACTGAATTATAAAAACTGCTGGATTAAGCCAACAAATATATTTTTAAAATGTCTTGCCTTCAAAAGATATGTTACTTTAGGGAAGAAGTTATGCTGTTATTTCCACAGTAAACGAGAGGCTGTGGATTCATTGGAGGTTGGTATGAAATAGGTTTGATTGGGGAAGATCCTCTAAAATTCCTGCCTAATAACATAAAAAATCTAAAAGAACTATAAGACATGTGATGTATATCTTACCTGTCTACACATAAAACAAAAAAAATCTTTGGCTGACTCATGTACAATGACAGTAAATGCTTACATTAATGCATAATATTATGTTATCTTTAAAAGTTTATTTATTTGCAGAGGAAGGGTACCAGACACCAATAAAGACAGAGGCCCAGATTATCCAGCATCCAGAAGAGCTTCAAGGCTGCTGGTTGAGATGACCCAGTCTCATAGACTACTCTAGCCAAGACTTAACAATTATCCTGCTTTTCTCAAGTTTCCCCCCAAAATTCCAGCACTCTCGGGCTGCAATCTTTGGGGGAAAAGACAAGAAGCAATTTAGAAAAAACAATACCCACATTCCTAAAACATTTGTTATGGATGTTTATTATTTAAGGGGGGTGTTACAAGTTGTTGTTAGTCATAATCAGAAAAAAAGCTAAACAAAAGTATAAAATTCAAATATCTCTTTCTAAAGAAAAATAGGGAGATATAATTTATAAATAATAAGATAATAGGATAGATCATTGAATCTACTTTAATCCAAAAAACTACTATTAATCTAAAAATATTTTACATTAGTATGGATTTTAGTTTATTGATATAAATTTAAAGTTAATTTTGTTATACCTTATGTATGTTTCTACTCTTGCTTAGGGTATTATGTTTATACAGCTCATTTTAAAATGTAATATACAATTAAGAAATACAGATTAATAGCCATCTATAATAGTCAAACTTACAGTCATGTTAGATATGTTTTCAAGGTCATACACACACACACATATATATAGAGAGAGATGATAGAAATAGTCTTCAAATACTTCAAAGATCTACAGAATATGGCATTTAAGATATTTAATAACCTAAGGCTTTACATGACAGTGAGACACATCTGTGGTGATATATTATATATTTAATAAAACTTTAATCCTAACCTAAATAAAATACAACTGACAAAAAGGGTATATAAGGCCTCTTAAAAACCCAGCAGAGGTAAAAGCAACAGGCAAAAGCAACCTACAAAAATGAGCAAAAACAAAACTAAAAATATTACAAAACAACTAAGTAAAAATTGACTGTAATGCTTCCTCTCTCTAATATTTCAGCCTTCCCCCAATATTTAACTCAAACTCTTCTTTCCTTACACCCCAAATTCATACAACTACTCATGTCTGCTCCTAGCGGCACCAATTTGCTTCAAAAGAAAATGATGGGCATCAAAGAAACTCTATATGAGTTTGTTTTCTTTATGACAAAAGATAGCCATTTGGGCAAAGGTGATTTTTCCAAGACAAGGTAAGATAGTCCCCACCTCTTAGAAATGTCTGTCAGATATACTAGACCTTTAGGCCAAAACTGAGTAACCCAATAGAAGAATTTTGGGTGAAATGTTGTTAGGTAACACTTCATCCTTCTGAGGTCTTTGATGGAGTTAAAGACTAAATAATTAAACTTCTACTGGATAACCCAATAGAAGAACTTTGGGTGAAATGTTGTTAGGTAACACTTCACCCTTCTGAGGTCTCTGATGAAGTTAAAGACTAAATAATTAAACTTCTAGTTTTTCTTAGTTATGACAAAAAGTAAGTTAGATATGAAACTTTAGACTCACAAAGATAGATAGATAATAGAGTGTTTTCTCTAATTTTGCCAAATACAAATGGACTGGATATTGTAACTGTAATTTCTACTTGATAACTGTTTTTGTTATATATAGTTTTACTATGTTAAAACTTTTTTTTTAGTAAATAAATATTTATTTGCCTTGGTGTTTGCCTGGAACTGGAACTACAGACAGTTGTTAGCTGCCATGTGGGTGCTGAGAATCGAACCCGGGTCCTCTGGAAGAGCAGACGGTGCTCTTAACCGCTGAGCCATCTCTCCAGCCCCACTATGTTAAAACTTTTATTAATTAGACAAAAACGGAAATGTTATAGAATAATCTCTTTGTACACTGTGAAGATGTATCTTTGCCAAAGCACCTTCTAAAATATAAGAGTTAGCTAATAACAAGCCTAAGCTATTGACCAATCATTTATAATTAATATTAATTCTCTATGTGGATATTTGGAAACTGGCTGGTGGGAAAGAAAAGTTTGTCTACAGACACATCATCATGCCTTGCCTACATCCAATAAAAGAGTCGTGCTTTTGTTTGGACTGCTTTTGGCCCATTTCTGGAACTGGAAAACCCATTTAAGAGTTGTTTAGCTCAAATTAACCTGTTGTTATACTTTTTCAACTCAGTTTGATCTAGCTTACTGGGTAAAAGGAGAAACCTATTATGGCAGGGGAAGACAGAAAAACCTATTAGTGTCCTGAGGTTGAGATGTAGATACCATATGTTAAAGGACATATGGACAGACTGGGATCAAGGAAAAAGGTACTTACTCCTTGTTTGAGAGAATTGTATAAGAAACTGAATAATAAGCCTTTGGAGTAACTGGCTTAGTGAGTAGCCACTGGGTTTCCTAAACTAGTGAAGATCAGATTCATTCCAAAATGCCAGCCAATGGCATTGAGGTGGGAACAGTGAATGAAAGCCATTAGGATGAATGATTCCAACAACAAAACAGTTCAGGAGCTGACGAAAAATGTAATGGAGATCCTCACACAGAGTGACATTACATTAGCTTGAGTACTTGAGGAGGGCATGTATAACCATGGGTCTGGGCTCAGACTAATACATGGTATGAGGGCAATTACTACAGGCTTCTCAGGTCCCTTCTTCCTAACATTCTAGACCAGACCAGACCCATACTCTAAAGCAGGCCCTTCTGCCAAGTTCAGCTCATATTCCACCCACTCCTAAGAATTCTACCACTCTAAGTCACAGCCCTAAATATATTCCCTCCCTTATGTCTGCAGCTCACATGGTTCCTCACACTGCCTGTACTCAAGGCAGAGGTAGAAGGAGCCAGCAGGGGCTGCTTAGGGCCTGTTCTAAACCCCTAGCCTCTCTGGGACTAGCCTATAACTGTCACTTCCAGGCAGAATAGAAATTGTTCTATTATTTGTACACTACTGCTCAAATGAGCAGATTCCTTGAGGTCAGCTGAGACATGGATCGGATAGAGACACAAAGTTAAGAGCAGGTGAGCAGATTCTCCAACAAGGGCCTCATAGTGTAGAGGTCCTGAAAGCCTGGTCTACTGCCCCTCAACACCACTGGACATAAGAGGTGAATGTGGCCTAAGACTAAGATTTCTGCTAGTCACGGTGGTGTCATCTGAATCCCAGCACTAGGGAAGCAGGGACAAGACGGTAAAAAAGATTGCCGAAGTTTAGGGTGAGCCTAAGCTATACACAGTGATTCTGTGCCCAGTGGTCTTAAGGGAAAGAACCCGATCTCCAAATGTGCTGATGCACATAAACATGTGGTGCCTTGCTGGACTGTGAGAACTGGGTTCCATTGAAAGGGGGTTTCCCATGCTTTCTTGAACTTTCAGAAAATCACTTCCTACATTGGGAATAGTAAAATTCCCCTTCTATTCATAGTGGCTAGGATACAAAGTTTAAAAATGCCATGTGAACAGTTCCTGAATTCTTGGTTTAGGTCAACCTAAATATTAAGGAGCTAGTTCAAGAAAACTAACAGAAAGCACTCACAGGTGTTTTTTTTTGTTTGTTTGGGGGGTGTTATTGTTGTTTTAATTAACCCACAAAGTCTTTTATTTTAAAATTAAAAGAGGCAGACATGATGGGGCACAGGTATCACCATCACACAAGGGCTTCATGCATGTTAAACCAGCATGCTACCAACTGAGCCATGCTGTGGGACTGTGCTCTTTTACACACTGTAAATATTTGTCACTCCTATTGGTTTAATAAAATGCTGATTAGTCATGTAGCTAGACAGGAAGTAGAGGTGGGGCAAGCGGGCTATGAGAATTCTGGGAAGTGGAAGAGCAGAGCAGGAGACTACAGCAAGATGCAGAGGAAGCAGAATGAGAATGCTGCACTGAGCAAAAAGATACCAAGCCATGTGACTAAACATAAATATAAATATGTATTAACTTAAAGCCTAAAAGTTAGCAAGTAATAAGCCTGAACCATAGACCAGTCAGCTTATAATTAATATAAGCCTTTGTGAGATTCTTTGGGACTGTTGGTCCAGACCTCGGAGCTAGGCCAGAAATTTCTGACTACAAAGTTATGTCCAAAGGCTTCATCCTATTGTTTTACCAGTTGAAGTAAATTTTAAATGGATAAGATAGAGTAAAACTAACATTCTATTTGCAGAGTGAAAACAGGCACTTTCTAGGGTCTTTACTTGCTAGCTCTAATTTCCATAAACCTCCTACAAGTAGATGTAACTTGTGTAGGAACCACAGCACTGAGGACCATTTGCCCAAGGCCTCAAAGCTGCAGAGTGGTGTGGAAGGAATTTACACACAGGCCATCTGACTCCAGAGCTCTCCCACACCACAGTCCTCTGAACCACAGGACTATCATGGAGAATAAATCTGGAATGCTCTTGGTTCACTTAACCACACCAAGAGAATCTATTTCAGCCTAAGCCACTGCACAAACAAGGTTCTAGCAGCACTCATAATAACATCGCTTGAACTGAGACTGTGACAGTTGAAAGCATTCTCAATAAGAAATTTAAAACCTTTTGAAACGGAGACCATACCTGCAATTCTCCAATGGCCAGCACCACCAGATCTTTGGCACCATCCCCATCCAGGTCTGGCAGCACCACAACTGGGGCAGCCAAGGTGCCATTGGACAGATGGTTTGGGTTTAGGGTCCACATGATTTTCCCTGGGGAAGGAGAAAGAGTTAGATCACGTCCACTTTCTGCCCCAGCAAAGGGCAGCGGCAGCATCCTCCAGCCAGAAAAGGAAACTCAAAGGGCTGAGCAGGAAACAGAAGCTTCTTCCCACTTTTTTCCTTTAGCTTTTGTCTGAGGACAAACAGAACAGGAAGTGGGATTTGCAATCCTCAAGCATCTGGCTGCACTTCCATGCAACACCCCCACATCTGGATTTTAATTAATTCATTTATTGTTTTGTTTTATCTGTGTGTGTGTGTGTGTGACTGTTTTGACTTCATATATATCTATATATCCCATGCGTTCTGACGCCCAGGAAGGTCAGTAGAGGGCATTAGAATGCCTGGAACTGGAATTACAGATGGTTGTGAGCTGCACTGTGTTGCTGAGACCTGAAGCCGTGTGCTCTTAACCACTAAGCCCTCTCTCCAGTCCCACAGTTCTAGATTTTGTATATCAAACAGAAACATCTAAGTCTTCCTGGAGAGTAGAAGCTCGCTCTACTAGGGCTGAGGGATGTGTCTGTCACAGGGCACTGCAGCCACTAGGGAGCTCACACCAGAGAAATTACAGAAGCCTTCAAGGAATTTAGTCCTGTCTTAACAGGTTATGCCTGACGTTTTAAAAATATAGGCGTTCGTATAACCCAGGCTAGCCTTGATGCTCTTGAACTTCTGGTCCTGTTTCTAGCTCTGAAATGAGTGCTGAGATCACAGGCCTACACTACTATGCCCAGTTTATGTGGTGCTGGAAATCAAAACAGGGGCTTTGCTCATGCTAAGTAATCCCTCTAACAAGTGATACACACACACACACATATATATGTATATATATATATATATATTCCCATACATGTGTGTGTATATACATATTTACACTATTAGCCAAGCGTGTCATACCTGTAAACCCAGCACTTGGGAGGTTGAGGCAGGAGGATCTAATTAATTCAAAGTCTGGGGTGCAGTGTAAAATCATGTCTCAAAAAGAAAAAGGCAAAAATAAAACATCTCACTATGGCACCTGATGTGGGAAGGATGCCACATTTGTCCAACTTCCTCCTGAGCTTATGGCCCCTGTGACAAGCACATTGTAAGGAGACATCTTTATTATACTAGACTCATTTCCATCACTCTGTCCTATGGTCCTAAGAAGGAAAAGAAGCTAAAAGGCCATATCAGCAGCCTCCCCAAATCTAGTTCTTTTCCTTAGCATTCAGTCAGTGCCCAGGTTCACATATGGACCAGTGTAACTCAAAGAGGAGGTGACACTCTCTTATCTGTTACACAAAGACTAGTCATAATCCAAGCTCCCCACCCACCCCTCAGCTTCTGTTTGAGGAAGAGCTTATCTTATCACCAAACAGGTTGCAACAAGGATCTACTTACTCATCTGCCCAAGCCCTTATATCCTTCCCTTAATAATCACCTTCTGAACCAAAGCAGCAAAGTAGCTTCCAGCCTGCCAGAGACAAACCTCCCCCAAAGGTTGTTTAAATGCAAAACCCAAGCAAAGCTCAAGACCACTCTACCTGATGTGGCATTGAATGCACTGAGCATCTTGCGCGTCCCTGTCACAAGGCAGATGGTTTTGGCCACGCTTCCTGGTATCAGATCCAAGCATGTGACATCTTGAGCCTCCTCTGGGAGGGGACTGGACCACAGTGTGCTGCCATTCATTCCCGAAAGGCACACAAGATCTGCAGTTGGTTGTGAGCCACTACCTACGGGCAGCAGAGAGTCGGGTACAGGCAAGGCATGTGAAAACCGGGTGGTGAGGCAGCGGCATGCTGGTGTGCTTAGCTCCCTCCAGCGTTTCTGACAAGGTGCAAACACAGAGCTTGTCTTTCTCCTACCTCGCACCCCATGTAGTACAAGTTTAAGACCAGCCGCTGTGGGATCTTCTACGCTGCTTTGCCATGTCTCCATTTTGACACCTTTCCCAACACATCTGTTTATCTGTCAGCCAGCTTAGCCCACACTAAACGGTGACATCCTTGAGGACACGCACTAACGTCTGATTTCTCAGCACATTAGAGGGTGCCTGCCGCACAAAGCAGCCAGTTGCTTGCTGAGCAAAAGGCAGGGTAAGGCCAGCAAAATGGGTGGGTAAAGTCATCTGCTGCAGAGCCTGAGGACCTGAGTTCGGGCCTTAGCACTGTTCCAGCATTTCCACATGGTGGAAGGAGACTCCTACACGCTGTCCTCCGGCCTTCACATGTGCTAGTGCACACACACACACACACACACACACACACACACACACACACACACACACACACAAAAGAAAAAGACAGAATTCTGGGCAGTAGCTGTTGAGGGGAAACAGCCCTCCAGGAGGGAAAGGGCTGTGCAGAAGCAGAGGCTGCCCTAGAATCCATGCAGAGCCGTGAGTAAATCCCAACCCTAGTCACCAGCAGCAGATGCTCCCCAAGCAGAAGAGGGTGTTTCCAGAAATGACCTGAGGGTAACAGAGGCAGTAAGGAGGTCTTTGCAGCTCTTTGGCTTGTCCCTAGGCAAGAAAAGAACACTTGGGGCAACAAGACTCAGGTCCAGATAAGCAGAAGCAGAGCAGCTCAGGCCAGGACTTAGGAACAGTCCTAACTCCTGCCAACTGTACTTTCGCTCTAGGGAATGCACATCTTAACTAATTTCATGCTTCCTGCTTTCAGCTACCACCAGTTTCAAAGCTTCAGTCCTCCTGTACCTCCGCAGTGCAGAGGTTGTAAACAATGCAGCCTCAAACAGGAAAGAGGGTGTGGCTCGCAGTGTAACGCCTCCCTCTGTGTTACCCTCTAGACTTTTCTAGTCCAATCCTGAGCTCCTCTTCCTGCCTAAGAACCCTACTAAGTCAGATGCATCTTCCCATGACTCCACAGCTCCTTTAGGCAAGAACCATGCTCCTATTGAGCTCCCTAAAAAATCAGCACAACCCTGGGGAGGGTGAACAGTGCCTGCTGCAGCCGTGCATGCTTGCTGGATGAATCATGAACAACTAGTTCTGCCCCTCTCTTCCCAGGGGCACAGAGCATTGTGGGTTATAGGTCCACATGGCATGAGGGTTGAGGATATGAACCATCAAACCTGATTCTTGGAGTTGAACTTCAGGTCTACCCTTTCCCAGATGTTGGACTCTAAAATGTTCCTTAGCCTCAGTATGCCTCAGTTTCCTCATTTGAAAAGGAGAACAATAATATTAGCCTGCTTGGTAGGATTGTGTTGAGGAGCAAATTCATTCAGCACACAGAAGTATTTAATGATACTTACTGTTGTGATTTGAATGAGAAATGTCCCCAACAGGTTCAGGTGTTTGAACAGTTTGTGGCACATTTGAGGGCATTAAGGAACCTTTAAAATGTGAAGCTTTGCTGGAGGAAATATATCACCAGGAAAGGGGGGGCTTTG
This sequence comes from Sigmodon hispidus, assembly GCA_004025045.1. Taxonomy (NCBI): domain Eukaryota; kingdom Metazoa; phylum Chordata; class Mammalia; order Rodentia; family Cricetidae; genus Sigmodon; species Sigmodon hispidus. Next base: position 40,826 of record PVIH01010541.1, read on the forward strand.
AGAGATCGTTGCTAAAATAAACTCTTTTGTACACTGCTTTTGGATATAGTATTTTTGTCACAGGAAATAACAAGTAACTACAGTTACATTCTTACTTTTACACTCTGTGGGCAAATTCTGTTTGTCTACGTAGTGTCCAAATCCTCAGTGGCACTATGCATCTGGATATAAAGCAAAGAAGGCAAAATACCAAATAACTTCAGCATCCCTAACCTTACTTCAAACATGAATGAATCACAGAGCAGGAAAATGAAATCAAGCGAAGGTCATATCAGAGTCTGCTGCAAACCCGGAAGCTTTCTCTGTCACAAAGTTGCAACTATATATCAAATGCTTCCAAAAGGTATTTTTAATACTATCAGGCAAATACACAGTACAGAAATCCCTAAAGCATACCCAGCACCCACTAAGGACCTAAATGATTAAATAGCACTTCCTAGGAATTTCTTCACCCTCTGGGTAGGTTCTTGTGTCAACTGGCATGATACAGTCATTGCCAAGGAGGCAGACATTGCCGGCAAATTAGGACCCTATGTACTATCATGGAAATGAGGCAATTTTGCTTGTGGGGTTTTTGTTTTATTTTGCTTTTCTTTCTTTTGGCTGTCCTGTGTAACAGAATCTCAAAAATAGCACACTCAGCTAGTGTAAGCGATAGAGGCTTTAATGGAGACTGTTGACAAAGGTGTGTCAGGGTGGAGGACCTCACTAGTACAGCCCCTCAGGGTTTGTAATGCCCAGGGACAAAGGAGGAAGACATTGCTGGAATCCAGAAAGAAAATTCTCTGAGGTCCAGCGTGAGAGTGACAGTGGCCAAGTCTGTCACCATCCTAACCCCAGCCAGGGCAGTAAGTCCTCCTTCTTGCCTTCACTTCTGGCTGGCTAGGGAGCCTAGAAATATCCTCCTCCGAATTGTCTATCCTTCCCAGGGCGGGCAAACCTGGAGAATTAAACCCAAAGAGAAAAGGAAAGCCACCAACCCAAACATCTGTGTAAAAGGTGGATCAGGCATAACCAACTCTGCCAGGATTGTGAGGGCAGGATAGACCCAACATTCCCTGAAATCTAGCTGGAAAACTGGCTGGGGAGATGGCTCAGTTCATTAAATGCTTACTACACAAGTAAGAAGGTCTGCTTTTAACCCCCAGAATCCACACGAACCAGCTTGGCTGGAGAGGTAGCACATTCTTGTAATCACAGTGCCAGGTAGCTTCTGAGGATTGCTAGCCAGCTCCAGGCCAGTGAGAGACATGAGAGACATCTCTCAAAACATATGTGGATGGTTCCTAAGGAATGACACCTGAGGCTGGCTCTGCCTCTCCTCCCAACACTCTCTCTCTCTCTCTCTCTCTCTCTCTCTCTCTCTCTCTCTCTCTCTCTCTCTCTCTCTCTGTGGGGATATTTGACCCTCTGTGAGGCTGTGTAAAAACAAGCTTGAATCGGGGCAGAGCCAGTAGCTAGTTGGCAGGAATTAGCCATAGAGAGTATGGAGGAGCCAGAAAGGTGGTTAGAGAGATGCCCATGAAGGAAGGGACTTGGAGTTTTCTGGTTAGGGACAGCTGGAGAGATTCTCTCTTGCTGGGTCTCTGGCCAAAAAAGAAGGCCAGCTGGTTGCTTCTCGGCCTCTCTAGACTAGCAGGTTTTCACCCCAACATCTCACTCCTGAGTCTTTATTGGTAAATAGAATGATAGACTTAGTTAAAAACTACTTTTGGCAGAAGCTGTAAGCTGGTGCTGGCGGATATGAAATCCAAGCAGGCTCTGGCCTAAGCAGTAGGTTGCTGACTTCGGGAAGCAGTCATAGTTAAGATATCAGTAGGTTCAGATGCAGCCAATGGCAAAGCCACACACACTCACACTAATTACTAAGGCTGGCACTCCAAGTCACTTCTCAGAACCAGTTTCTTCACCTGACTGGGTGACCTCCAGCTTCCATTCACTCTGGTTTCTTTTTCCTTCCCCCTTCCTTCTTTTCTTTCCTTTTTGGAGCAGGGATCACGTTGAGCCAGGGTCCCCCTAGCTCTGGCTGTCCTAGGATTCAATAGGTAGACCAGGCTGGCCTTGAATTCATAGAAACTGGCCTGCCTTCAGCATCTTGAAATGATCTTTATTTACATCAGGCACTTTCTGATGAGGTATATGCATGCTGGATCTGTAGTGAGCTGTCCACATGTGAACTGTCTCTGGGAGGCTGACACCTTTCCCTTGGCAGCCTCCAGAAGATGTCCCTCTTACCTCCTTCAGTCCCATTCCTGGTTGTCACATAGGAGAGAAGCACGTCCCGTAGGCCATCTCTATTCACGTCTGCCAACTCCAGGGGAGACAGGTCCCCGCCTGGCGTACACATAACGAAACAAAAAGGGCCTGAGCCAGTTACCACAGACTAGTTCTCTTCTGCCAGGTTAGAAAGAACACAGATGTAGACACTGCCAGCAACCCTCCCGGCCCGATGGACTGACTGTTCCCACAGCAGAGATAGGCATCTCCCCGGCCCTGCTCAGAACCCAGGACACCATCCATAAAGCAAACAGTCCGGTTCTGAAGGAGGGGACAGAAAGGAGCAGGTTCTGAAAAGAGGACACATTAATGAAGACTGACTAGAGACTAGATGACCCGAGGGTGGTAATGTCTGCAATAACCTGGCTTTTCTGGCCACACTAGACAAGGTATCTTAAAACAATTGGCAATTCAGAATTGACACAGGGCCAAAGAAGCCCTAAGAAACCTGACTTCCCCAGCCAGAGGCCCAGGAAGGATGCAGCCCAGCAAGGCGAATTGATTAGAGATAATAAACAGTCCCACCCCCTCCCTACATGGAAGGCTGAGAAACCTGACTTCTGGGACCTTGCTCTGGCACCTGCAAGTCACCCGTCCCCTCCCTCCAGAGTCAAGGCCAACATGGCCTTGGGGAGCCAGGCCGCCCCACCTGCAGTGGGGAGGGAGGTCTGTGTGGGGAGCAAGGGTGAGGGAGGACCCCTCCTGTTGTCTGAGGAGGGAGAGCCTGCCTGCCAGATCTGTAGGGAACTTGAGAGGGAAGGGAGGGAGCTGCTAAGACCGCTTAGGCAGGTAATGCAGAAGCTGTTTAGAGAATACCCGCCTCAGATAGGCAACTCCACTAGGCTTCTTCTGCCTTGGAGAAATTTGTGCATAACCCTTTGGAAATGTATAAAAATGTTCTGGAATCACTTATTTTTCAAAGATTGGAAACCATGTAACTGTTTGTCAGCAGTAGAATAGATAAATAAGTTGTGTGATATCCATCATATGGAAAGTTAGACATCGGTACAAATGATAGACTCTACCTACAGTGCATCAGTACAGACTAGTCTCAGAAATGTCTTTGAAAATGATGTGCAGAGATAGAGTGTTTACCTTGTATGCACAAGGCCCTGGCTTCAACCCCCAACAATAAAAAAAAAAAAAAAATTCCCTAAATGGTAAAGTCAATTCCCCAGGTGGGATTCAATGTTATCCTCAGTGACACACTGAGTTCAAGACTAGTCTACACCTCAGGGGACATCTCAGAAACAAACAAAAAACTTGTATCAATAACCCAGCTGTGGCGGCAGAGGGCTATATCCCAGCACTCAAAGGCTAAGGCAGGAGAATCAAAGGCCGAGACCAGCCTGGACTTCACATTAAGATGCTGTCTCAAAAACCAAAAATGACGTGGAACAAAAGTCATATTTATATAAAATTCAAAGAGACAAAATTAATGAACATATCACTGTGATGTAATTTTAAAGTGAATTAATAATCAGCATAAATTAAGCAGAATTTTTAGGGGGCAGAAGGTGATATGGTCAGGAGACTCGGAGGCCTCAGCACTGAATGTCCTATCTCCTCAGCTGGGTGTGGACACAGCAGCAACACTGTGAGAGCAGAGCTCGAGGCACAGCAATCCAGCTGTTTGCTTCTTCAACCCTTCACCTCCTAAGCAACCCCACGCACAGGTTAATCCTTAAGATTTGGAAGGAAAGCAAGCACAGCGCGGTACACACCTGTGACACCAGCTAAGCAGGGAGGCTAAGGCAGAAGACTGCTCAGGAACAACCTGGCTTACACAGTAAATTCTAAGCCAGTCAGGGTGATGATGAAGAGATGTTGTCTCCAAAAAAGAAATTAGGCCAGCCAAAGTGCCTAGTCCCAGCACTTGGGAGGCAGAGGCAAACAGATCTCTGTGAGTCAAGACCAACTTGGTCTACATAGTGTGTTTCAGACTAGCCAACAGTGAGACCTTGTCTCAAAAAAAATAAATAAATAAAATGGTTTGGAGGAAAACTTGAACGTAGTACTAACATGAAAATTTACAAGTGTAGCTCTTAAAATCCCGCAACTCACCTCCTTGGGAGCCCAGGCGCCGACTCCAAGTGCTGTGCAGGTCTCTGGGGGGACAGGGTATGAGGAAGGCACAGAGGAGTACCAGGACCATTGAGATCACCAGAGTCAGCAGAAAGACAGAAGTGCGCACATAGGACACCAGGGAAGAGGTGGCCTTCTGCTCCAGACCCCCAAGGGGTTCTGAAGGGTAAGCCTCTGGGGTGACTTCTGAAAGATGGGGCTTTGCGGCCCCAGCCACGTCTGCATCCGAGTCGGGCTCTGGCAGGTCCCCCAGGGTGCTCTTCCCATTTTTGACCCCTCCGTTCTTCTGCTGCAAGTTAAGGACAAGATCATCTTCGCTCTCATCACTGTCAGCCTGGGTGAGGGGGTCATACTCCCCGAGGTCCGGGCTCTTCTTCCCTGGAAAGACAGAAGAGCAGAGTCAGGGGGAGGCTGGAAGGAAAGAGCCGCACCAGTGTGTGGTGGCATAGAGGCAAAATCACAGCAAACAAACAAACAAACAAACAAAAACAAAAAACAAAAACAAACAAAACAACAAAAAAACCAGCCCACCCCCCAAAAAAACCCCTAGCTTTATGTCATTTAGACATCAGTGGCTTTCTGTATAATTAGCTGTCAGCACAGGCGTCTCAAGGGAGTAAATTGTTCTAGTCTTTGGGGATTACAAAAATCAAAAAATTCCGGGCAGAAGTAAAACACACCATATTAACCAAAATAATTGGTCAGATACATGGTGCATGTTCACCCACAAGAAAGCTCATACAATAATCTTGAGAGCAGAGGAACAGGCATAATGGCTCATACTTTTAATCTCAGTACTTGGACACTAAAACAGGAGGGCTGCCATGAGGTGAGACCGGCCTGGACCACAAAGCAAGATTCTGCTCAGTGGGTAAAGGCACTTCCTGCAAAGCCTGAGGGCCTGAGTTCAATCCCCAGGGCCCACACCACAGAAGGAAGAATTTACTTCCATAAGTTGTCATAACCATATACATGTAATCTTTAAATAAGAAAGACCTGTCTCCCAAAACCATAAAAAGAAGCTGGGGAATTCTTCAGTTTAAGCTGGCTTAGCATCACACAAAGGCCTGGGTTTGATCCCTAGCATAAACCAGGCATGGTGGTGCCTGTTATCCTAATACTTGGCAAGCAGTGCCAGGATTTGAAATTCAGTGTCATCCTCAGCTTAGTTAAGGGCCAGGCTGTTACGTGTGAGACTTTAGCTCATTAGAAGGCTATGAGACTAGAGAAATGGTTCAGTGGTTAAGAGCACTGGCTGCTCTTCAGAAGGCCCCAGGTGTGATCCCATGCATCATACGGTGGATCATAACTGGATGCAAGCAGTTACTAGGCTCTGTTGGGTAGGAAAATAACTTTCAAAGATCTGCAGCACAACTGATAACTATGGTCGCCCCTGTGAGTCCCAGCCATTGAACATGCCAGGGTCATCAATCAGTCTTACTTGCAAGTACTTTTGAGGCAGAGGCATCTTGCCAGCGCTTACAAACTATCTATCTATCTATCTATCTATCTATCTATCTATCTATCTATCGCTCTTACAAACTTCTTAATTTGACTGAATGTCACTAAAGACAGTCATGGCTCTTTCAATTTTTAATTTATTCATGCATGCACGTATTCATTTATTCATTTGAGGCAGGGACTCATTATACAGCTCAGGCTGTCCTTGAACCCATGGACCCTCCTACGCCAGCCTTCCTGGTGCTGGGACTAATGTGTACACCACCACCACTGCCAGCTTGAGGCTGTGGCTCCTCAGTAAACTTTCCATTACACTTAATGTCAGTTCCTACTTTTGATTTTCTCAGAGCTGTGATGCATGATTGTTCCTGGTAAATTTCGAGAACAATTCTCTTCTGTATGCTGCCTCTCACTGAGTGTCTATGATCTATTGGTTGTTTCTATACAAACAAGTTAGCAATACTACAGCCAGCTGAAGGTGTTTGATGGATCCTCACTTCTTAGAATTGTCCTGTAATTTGAATATCTTCTATAAAAGAATACTTTTCAGTAAAGGTGTAAAACTGCTATTCTGAGCATGCATCCTGGGCGAGGTGGCAGACTTATGTGAAGCTTGTTGGAACAGTCTGTAGCCTGCTTCTACTCAGACTCTACATTGACTTTGAGAGATAAATTACAGAGAGGTGTGGGTGCATCCCCACACTGTTTCCTGGCTCTCAATGGCCTGTGCCTCGGGCTATGGCTGAGAAAAGGGTTCCTCTTTGGGAACCACCTTGCAAGCTGTGACTAATGAGAACTAATGTTAAACCTTTAATGCAGAAGAATTTAAAAAGTAACACAGCCCAGCCAGTGCTGAGCAAGCACCCTGGCACAGGTCTCTGTCTTGCTGACGTCCTTCTGGAAATTACATCTGTCCTAATGCACAGAAGGAAGCCACAAAACAGACAGGAGTGCCAGACGTAGAGGGGAAACCTGGAGGATAAAGTTTAGCATTTGTTTAATAAATGGTTGATTAAACAACATTCCACAGGACCGACCACTCTGTATCACTCAGCACAAAAACACAGACTACACTAGGTAATGTGGTAATCAGTTAACTACAAGTGTCTCTTCATTTTCATTTCAAAGATTGGATTTGGTCTTTTGTTTTCAAGTTGGGTCTATCTTAAACTGTGTCCTGACTTCCTAAATGCTGAAGTTACAGTTATGTGGCACCACACTTGGCTTGGAGTTGCCACCCTACACCCACCCTTAGCCCCCTACCCTGTCTCTGTCTCTCTGTTATAAGTATGTATATACCCATGTGTCTGGGTGCATTTGCCTGCGTATGGCCATGTGGAGGCCAGAAGTCAAGTCCAAGCATCTTCCTCCATCAAGCCTCACATTATTTTTTGAGACACAGTCTCTCACTAAAACTGAGCTGGCCATTTTGGGCTAGGATAGCTAGCCAACAAGCCCCTAGGATCCATCTGTCTTTGACTCTAAGAATACTGAAGACACAATTCAGAGGACTGATGACCAACCCAAAACTGAGACCAGCCTGCTTTACCAGACTGCTTCCACATTAAAAGACAAAAAGTTTAGGAATATTCCTGAAGGGAGATGTTAGGGTGGATGACTCAGCAGTTAAGAGCACTGGCTACTCTTAGGGGACCTAGGTTCGACTCCCAGCAACCAGATGGTGAATCACAACTGTCTGTAATTCCAGTTCTAGAGGATCCAATGCCATCTTCTGGTCTCTGAGGGAACCAGGCACACATGTGGTTCACAGACATACAGGTAGCCCAAAACACCCATACACATAAGATAAATACATAAGTTGGGGAGGGGTGATGTCTTTTTTGTTGTTTTGTTTGAGACAGGATTTCTCTCTGTAATCTGGCTGTCTTTGAAATCACAGTAGACCAGGCTAGCCTTGAACTCAGAGATCTGCCTGCCTCTGCCTCAAGAGCACTAGGATTAAAGGTGTGTGCCACCACCACTTAGCTTGATAAATAAACAAATTAAAAATACCTCTGGACAACCAAGAAAACATACTAAGATCTTGACATCTCAGGGCTGGCTGAAATTTTAAAGTTCACATCCAGCAAGCAGTTATACAGCAGACAGCTGAATGTGACCAGTGTGAGGAGCCCATTGGTCTCCATCTACCACTTGGAAGGCCAAGGCAGGAAAGATCAGGAGCTCAAGGCCAGCCTCAGCTACACAGTGAGTTTATGCCAGCTTGGGCATACGTGAGGTATTATCTTACAACAAAGAAGAGTCCAGGTCTTCACAACATAAAGACAAATTTAGCTCTCTTACTAGCTACCTGTGTCCTGTTTACAAAGCATAATAATTATATCTAAATCTGTCAACAGCCTTTGCCCAGCTTCTTATCTCCAGGTTAAACTCCTCTGTCCTTTTTAACCCATGATTTGAAGGAACAGTTTCATGTGACCCTTCTCTGTATACAATGTAGCATGCCCACAGTTTTTAAAGTAGGGTTTTTGGAAATGAACACTATGCATGGGTGTGGTCTGACCACAGACAGGACAGAACCACTCCATCATGCTCCACACAGTTTACTGATCTAGTAAATACTGGTCACTCTTGGCAGCCTTATCCTCCTAAAACTCCCAAGGATTCTGAACTGCACTCAGGCCATCCTATGGCCTTACCACTGGATTTTTAGCACCAAGAGAAAAATTTAGAAGCAGCATCTATCTATCTATCTCAGTCTTGTCAGTCTTTGCCTCCCAAGATTCCCAAAGAAGTGAAACTGCTAACAAAATACCAAATAACAGAACTGAAGAAAATTCAGATATGCTACAGAAATGAGACAATTTTAGTGAATCTATAAAAAATAATTAGTGGGTGTTCTTTTATAGGAATATATACTTGTAGTAATACAGGAGGCATTTCTGTCATAGTTCTTTTCTTAAAACCAGGAGAGGAGGGAGAGAGAGAAGAGAAGAAGAAGAAAGAGAGAGAGGAAGGAAAATCAACACATCCCCAAAGCATAAAGTATGAACACTTGCTGCCAAATTTGTGCAGCTCTATCTCCTTGAGGAAACACAGTAGAAGCAGACACACGTATCAGTACTTGAGCAAGGAACAGTCCACAGAATCGATGGAGAGGATGATACTATAATAATTAAAAATGTTGCCAGGCAGTGGTGGTGGTGAACACCTTTAACCCCAGCACTTGAGAAGCAGAGACAAGGGGGTTATTTGTGGGTTCAAGGCCAGCCTGGTCTACAGAGCAAGTTCCAGGGCTACAGAAAGAAACCTTGTCTCAGGAAAAAAAGAAAGAAAAGAAAAGAATGAAAAATATCTTGGCTGATTATTGTCCTCAGCACTGATCCAAAGGTGTCTTAATTCACCAAATTCCCATGATGACCCTATGAGAGGTCTAGTCCCTAATCCCTATTTTTATCAATAAAAGAATTAAAACACAGAGGTCATTTGCCTAAGACCAAGAGCCAACTGAGAAGCAATGCCCAGATTCGAACCCAGGCATCTACGCACAGAGCCCACTTGTCCTTCCTGGTAAGACACTTCATCCTTGTCACATGAATATGTAACTCAACCAATATTTTTATGCCTGAATAAAATAAAATCTAGAGTTACAGGGGCACACACAAGCCCTGTCTAACATAAGGTAACAGAAAGCAGAAGTATGATAACAATCTCTACAAGAAGCTGTCCATGGCTAGAAACTAACAGGCACCATCAAATCCTAAAGAGGCTGACTGCTTTGACAAACAGAATCTAGTTGTGTTGTGGGATAAGCTTTTTGTACACTGTGAAGATGTGTCTCTTCCAAGGCACCTTCTGATTGGTTTAATAAAGAGCTGAATGTCCAATAGCTGGTAGGAGAGGCTAGAAAGAACTTCTGGGTAGAGATAGGAACTCTGGGAAGAAGAGAGGTGGAATTCACCAGTGAGACATGGATAAGTCAGACATACAGTATGAAGGAGAAGAAATGAGCCATATGGCAAAATGTAGATTAATATAAGCATGTTCATTTAAGTTGTAAGAGCTAATTGGGAACAAGCCTAAGGCCAAGCTTTCATACTTAATAAGAAGTCATCATGTCATTATTTGGGAGCTGACAGTCCAAAGAAAGTCTGACTACACTTAGCATTCATTGTGGTAGCTGGCAAGCTTCTCACAAGGAGACTAGGTATAAATGCCTGCTGTAGCATATGCCCAACAACTTCCCAGAGCCAAGGCAGGTAAATGTGGCTCTTGACACATGCCTATCAGGGTAAGGCTAGGCTCTCATGAAAAGGCAGACAGCTTTGCAGCCCAGAATGGGGAGGAGGGATGTAAACTGCTGGACCTACAGAAAGAGACAAGCTAGCCATCAGTGTCATGAGCTAATCATAGCCACATGGCAGATAGCCTGGTCCCTTAAGACTTGGATCACATGATCAGAAAGCCATGCAAAAAGTCAAGTCCAGACCAAACAAAACAAAAACCTGTAGACCGTATGCTTGAAAATGTGCTTAGGTGCTAAAGAAAGAAAAGAAAATGAGTAAAAAAAATTTAAAAATAATAAAGTCTTTAAAGAGAGAATAAAAGTAATATAAAAAGAATAAGCCACATAAGGATGGGAAATTATAACAATATATCTGGATCCTATGTAATGCTTATTATCTTTAAATTTTTAAATGCTGGGGCTGGAGAGATGGCTCAGAGGTTAAGAGCACTGACTGTTCTTCCAGAGGTCCTGAGTTCAATTCCCAGCAAAACCACATGGTGGCTCACAACCATCTATGATGAGGTCTGGCGCCCTCTTCTGTAAAAACTGTATGCATAATAAATAAATAAATAAATTTTAAATTTTAAATTTTAAATTTTAAATTTTTAAATGCTAATGAGCAAAGAAACAACTGTTGAGAGACATTAGATTATAGGGAAAAATGCTAAATTAAACCAGTTTATATATTTTAAGACTGTCTTAACTTCAGAAAGAAAGTCAGAAAATGTGTTACATTGGGGAAGAGGTTATACCTTTGTTTCCACAGGAAATGAAGTTATGGATTTCTTTAAAAATTAATAAAGATCAGATTTGACTAGGGGAGACCTTCTGAAAATCTTGGCTACAGACATGAAGGAAGAAACTAAGAAAAACTACAAGACAGGTGAGGTATATGCTAATCTCTTGACATGGGAACAGCCCTGAGATTAGATTAGTCTTTTTGGCTACAAAGTCCTCCCAACTTATTATTACATGCTGACCTTTCACATGGCATAAATGGAGATTATATTACAGTTTGGCTATACACTTCAAACAGACTTGCAAAGTTGACAAATGCCTTTTACCTGCTCAAACATGAGAACAAAAAATCATTTTTAGTTGATTTGTGCACAGTGCACATTCCTTAGTGGTTAGTTAAAATGGTCCAACCTCATAAACTGCTTCAGCCAAGACTTCAGATAAGCCGCCACTTTCTGACCACACAGAAACGGAACAATAAATGGCACAGCTAGCTCTCCATGGAGATGACCTTTACCCCAATTTTCTCAGGGTCCCCTAAAGATGCCATCACCCCCAGACAACAGGAAATAATTTCAAGAACATGACCCCACATTCCCAAGAGGTGGGGGTAAATGGGTTTTAGTCATTCAATGGGTTATGCATGTTGGTCATTGTTTAGGAGTGTTAGTTGCAAGTTTTTATTGGTCATGGTAAGAAAGGAAATTAAGCAAAGGAGGTTAGATTCAGGGATCTCTTTCTAAAAAGAAAAGAGGGGATATAGGAACGATAAGATAAAAGGTAGATTACTGAATCTACTATTTTACTAAAAAGCAACTACTAGTCTTAAATATTTTGCATTGATATGGATTTTTGTAAATTAATACAAATTTAAGGGTTTTTTTTTTTTACACAACATACTGTAAGGTATTGTATCTATGCAACTCATTTAAAATTGTAATGTAAAGTTCTAGTCCTTGAAAGCTACTATTAAATTGTTTAGGATAATTAAGGAAACAGTCACAGTTGTAGTAAGGGCTTAGATGTAAGCAGGAATAAGCTTTATTTAGCCTCATGTATTTTAGATAGGTGTCCTTCACATACTTCAGAGACCTATAGAATATGACATTTAAGATGTTTTAATAACCTAAGGCATTTCATGACAGAGAAACATGTCTGCTCCTGGTAGCACCAGGGAGTATGATGGGCATCAAAGAACCTCCATATGTTTGCTTTCACTGTGGCAAAGTTAGCTACTGGGCAAGAAACATTCCTAGCCTCAACTACTGAGTGTGCTGTCCAAATTGGACAAGCAGGACACAAAGGAAGCTGACTGCCAAACTTTGCCAAGACAAGGTAGGACAGTCCTTCAAAATTCCTGCCTCACAGAAAAGGCTGTCAGATATCTAGGCCTATAAGCCAAAGATGGATGCCCCAACACTGCAGAGGAGCCTTGGGTGAATGTCTAGGCAGCTGTCTCTATCATTTCTATAGTTTTTGAAGTTGCTTGCCCTGTACTTCCTGTTTACTCAGGTAATAACTTATCCTTCTCAGGTCTCTGATGGGGATTGAAGACTAGATAGTTATACTGTTTTCTTTGTTACTAAATTCAGAAAAAGAAACTTACACAAGAGATATAAAGTTTATAAGGTTGAGAGCTTAAGTTATTTATTTTAAAATGTTTTAAGATCTAATAAGGATATTTTAGGCTGCTGATATAAACTATGATAGAAAGTAGTTTAAGTGTCAAACTTTGAATTCATCAGGATAGAATATATTATAGAATATTTTCTCCAAATTTGCCAAATACAAATGGATGGGACATTGTGAATGTAATTCTTAGTTGACAATTGTTCTTACTGTATATAGTTTTACTGGGTTAAGAATTAATACCTTTCTTTTTATTTTGACAAGAAGGGAGAAATGTTGCAGGATATTTGATTGCACTGTAAGACTGTATTAATAAAGTTAGCCTTGAATCAGGGGGCAGGGTCAACAACTAGCTGACCAGTTGACAAGAATTAGCCATAGAGAATGTGGAGGATTCAGGATATGGACAGAGAGGCACAGGAAGGAGAGAGACAGGACTTGGAAGATTTGTGGGTTTTTCTTTGACACTTTTGATCTAGGAAGTCTGGAGCTATGTCAGCTGTTCGCTCCAATATCTGACTCCCAAGTCTTTACTGGTAATAGAACAACTGAGATAAACACAGCACAGTTGGCTGACAGAAACCATACAATGACTCAGAAAATCCAATAGAACATAGCACTAAGCAGTGACAATACAGCAATAATTGTGGTTGGAGAACTTCAGGCTGCCCTAGGACTGAACTGGTGGTAACCAGGGCAAAAAGTGGCAATCTAGAAGGGTGCTTGCCCAGGTTTGAGGCCAGTACCACATGAAGCCAGGTGCAGGGCACACACCTGAAGCCTAGCACCTACAGAAAGTGAAAGGAGGAAGATTAGAAGCCTTATCTGCAAAATGAGTTTTGTGCCAGCCTGGGCTACATAAGATCCTGTCTCAAAAGCAAAACAAAATAAAATATCTGGATGTGGGAATCAAGGGATTGCCATAAGTTCCAGGCTAGCCTGGTCTACATAGTGAGCTGCAGGCTAGCCCAAGCTCTAAGATGCCCAGTGTGGTGCACAGCTTTAATCCCAGAATTCAGGAGGAAAGAGGGTGGGTCTCTCTGAGTTCCTTCAGGCCAGCCAGGTCTCCACAGTAAGAGCATCTCAAAACAAACAAATAGAAACAAAACAAAACCAGAACAAACAAAACATAAAAGAGCAGATGCACTTCCACAACTCAAGCAACAAAGGTAAGAGATTTAAAAACATCACAAGAGAAGCAAAAGCTGTGTTAGCACTCTAGGTCCATCCATTCTGCTAGCCTGGATGGACAGCCAGACAAACTGAATTGCTGGGAAAAGAATGTGTACTGGGAATCAGGCATTATTCACCTGGACCTAGAGGTGTGGCCTTTAGGCCTTGAGGACCCAGATACAGAGTATGGCCAGGCCAGCATAAGACCAGGTCCACACCGCCTCCCCTTCTTGTTTGTTCCCTCCCACTCTGGGAGAGAAGATCTGACCCATAGCCATTGCTGCCTTGTAGACCAGTCCAACTTTCCAAAAATTACCCTGCACTTCAATCTCTTATATCAGTATTTCATATAAACCCCTTAATAAAAACCAATCTTTTTATATAATCAGTTGTTAGTGATTAATACCTACTATACAAAAAAGCAATATGTAATAGAGTATAGGTAAGCCACAAGCCACATGGAAAAATAGATTAATAAAATTAAGATACAAGACCTAGCTAACAATAAGCCTGAGCTATAGGCTTATTAATTACTTTATAATTAATATAAGCCTTTATATGATTATTTGAGCCCAAGTAGGGCTGTGAGTCCAAACCTGGGACCAAAAATTTCTTACAACCGGGATCTGTCTTTGTTTGTGTTCTTATTGCTGTGAAGAGACACCATGACCACAACCACTCACTCTTACAAACAAAAACACTTCACTGGAGTGTCCCACTTACAGTTCAGAGGTTTGGTGCATTACCCTGGTGGGGGCATGGTGGTGTGCAGGCAGACCTGGTGCTGGAGGAGGAGCTGAGAGTCCTACATTTTATAGGCAACAGGAAAGGGACTGACAGTCACACTGAGGAAGCTTGAGCAAAAAGGACCTCAAAGCCTGTCCCTACAGTGACGTACACAGCCACATAAGCCCTTATTAAATTATAGCTTCCAACTCTCCCAGCTCCCTGCCTTAGCCAACTCTGCTACCCGCTCAGCCACTAACACAAAAGAAAATACAACCCCATCAAAACAGGAGTAGTCTTGAGATAGTAGCCAATACTAGCATCCACCCTCTCAGACATTACAGAGTTCTACAAATACTCAAGAAAGGCTACAACAAAACACAGCAAATAAAATCAGGAAAATAACATGGGGGCAGGGAGCAACTAGGGATATAGATTAGAGGTAAGAGCTTGCCCAGCATGCATAAAGTCCTGGGTTTTGCCCTTGGCACTGCTTCAGGGAGGAAGGTAGACAAATCCTACCATAAGATTAAAGAAATATTAAACAGATTATTTCCCAGTTGATTCAAAAAAATTAATATCTTTTCTCAAATAAGGATTCATAAAAAGATGTAATATTTCTAAGAAGCAACTACAATTCAATAGGAAAGACAAAATATCAACAATCAGGGATCAGAACAATGAAGAAAATAACAGAGTATATTCAGAAAAAAGACCCTTACTGGTCTGGCATCCTCAGTCTCCTGTCTCAGGAGAATCATGAGTTTAAAGGCTGCGTGGTAGGACCCTGTCTCAAAAAAGGTCAACAACAACAAAAATTATAAAGTCAGCACAAAGAATAGAGATCTCTTCTTAGACATAGGTAATGACTACAGAAAACTTAACTAAGTCAAAAGGATAATACAGCTGTGCGGTCCTCCTAAGCACCAAGTACCTTCTCTCAGTAAACCTGTGTAACAGCTTTAAGACAGAAAAGACTCCCATTTCCTGGAGGAGGGAACTGAGGTATAAGCATTTAGGAAACTGGCCTAAAGCTAAAGAGCAAGTAAGTTCATACCTAGACAGTCTGACTTCAAAGCCTGCACTGGCTTCTCCAAAGCTTTCAAAACAGACTGTGGTGCTCTGCCTGTAATCCCAGCACTCAACAGGTCCAGGCCAGCTTGGGCTAGTTAATGACTTTCAGATGAACCCTAGCTGGACTCAAACCAGGCTGGAAAAATGGCCAGATAGTTAAGAACACACACTGACTGCTTCTTTAGGGAATCTGAGTACAGTTGCCAGGATCCATTTCGGCAGCTCATAACTCTTAGCTTCAGGGGATCAGATGCCCTCTTCTGGCCCCCATAGGCATAGAACTCCCATGCACAAACCTACACAGACATACATAAAACCCAAGCCAAACAAAAACACTAAGAACCCTAAGAAACTCACTGATACAGAGATATGTATAACTGGAAGAAAGAAATTGGACCATAACACAGTACTCAAAGGAGATGCAAAAGAAAGATGGAAAGAGATTGCAATAAAGCCAAACCTAATCAAAAAATAAATGGTACCCAGAGGCCCCCAAACCCCCTGAACATTCTAGTTCAGGACTTCAAGGCTGGCAAAGGAATGGAATGGCATCCAGGCTCAGGATGAAGAATCAGTTCTAACAATTATGAAGAAAAAGTCAAGCTGGTGTGGTGGAACATGTAATTCAGGAGGTTCTAGAGGTTGAGGACAGTCTGGTAAGGGTCAGTGAGGGACAGTCCAGGGGGCACCAAACCTGATAACCTGAGTTCAATCCCCAGGACCACAGGACATGCGAGTCATCCATGTGGGCTAGTCATGCATGCCCCTTGCTTCTTTCTCTTTCTCTCTCTCTCTCTCTCTCTCTCTCTCTCTCTCTCTCTCTCTCACACACACACACACACACACACACACACACACACACACTAAATGTATTTTCTTACAATTTTTAATAAGCTAAGTTCACCTAGGAGTGGTAGCATATGCCTATAATCACAGCACTTAGGAGGTGAAGCCAAGAGAACCAGGTATGTAAGGTCATTCTGTTCTGTGTAGTGAGCTCCAGGCCAGCCCAGGCTACAAGGGGGTGGGGGGGAATCAGGACAGTATCTCCAGAGCCATCAGAGGAAGAACTTATGGTATAAAGACTGGGGCCTCTGAGGTATGAAGGCAAGCATACCAGAGCACAGAGCTACCACTGACTGGTGCTTTAAAGATCTCAGAAGATTAGGGCCAATTCTAGACCAACCTTTGGAGCATAATAAATATTCATTTACATTAACACAGATATATGAACATAAACTTTGGCTTAGTTATTACAGATTGCAAGTTTTGACTTTTTCTTCTGACTATTCACTAAAACAGATAGAAATGGGCAGAACAAGAAGCCCCTAACTAGCCTTAGGCCACACTCGGACCAGATAGGAGTCTGTGCTTCACAGTCAAGGGTCCCAGCACTCACTCTGTCTGGGTCTGCTGCTTTCAGTGAGCACCCAGGGGTGTGTATGTATGTGTGTGTTATGCACCTGTGAGATGTATTTGTATGTGTAATATGGGGTATACATGTGTAGGGTTATATATGTATTGTGTGTGTATATATATGTGTATATGTATGTATATATGAATATGTAGTGTGTGTGTGGTATGAGGTGTGTGTGTATGTGTGTTTGCGGTGTGTGCCTGTGTGATGTATGTTTGTGTAATGTGAGGTACACAAGTGTATGGTGTGTGTATGTATGTATTGTGTGTGTATATATGGTGTATATGTATGTTTGTGTATACATAGTGTATATGTATGTATAGTGTGTGGTGTATGTACAATGTATATGCATATATGTATGCCTATGCATATGCCAGAAGGATGTCAGATGTCCCATTATGTTGCTCTTCACTTTATTTTCTTGGAAAAAGATCTCACACTGAACCTGGGGCTAGGTTGCTGGCTAGCAAGTCCAAAGAATCCTCCTGCCTCTACCTTCTCCATCATTGAGGTTATAGGCACATGTATAGCCATGCCCAGCTTTTTATGTGGGTACTAGGAATTCACACTCAGGTCCTCATGCTTCTGTGGAAGCCACTCATAACCACTGAGCCATCTTCCCATCCTTCAGATTTTCCATCAATGAAATGTCTAGGAAGTCACTAAGTAGTTAAGGGCATGAGCTGCTCTTGCAGAGAACCTGAATGTAATTTCTAGCACACAAGAGGTATCTCACAACCTCCTGTTCTAGCTACAGGACAGATCCAATGCCTCTAGCAACCATGGGCTTCTGAATACACATGCACATACCTCCACACAGACCCACCCACACACCCACAGACACTCTTATATAACTTTACTTTTACATCTACAAAGAATACAAGACACTGGTTTCATAACACAGTGATAGAAAAGCTTTTTACAGACATTGCTTTCCTCCTAGGAAACTGAGACAGTGACTCAACAGTGTTCCCAAAAGGTGCAGAGGAAGCCTTCCCAGGAAGGGATGCAACTGTGTTATGTACAGGGGTACTCAGGGAAATACATTGAGACATATGCTACCCTGTGATACCCTATACCTCAGCTTGCACTGTAATTTATAAGTGTGATAGGCTATGTGCCTATGCCAAAGTAAATAATTCTCAATACCACTTAGTTTATCTAGAGGCACAGTTCTCTAAGTCACATATTGTAAAACAAACCACAACAATAACATTGTACTCTAACAGTCCCTTCAGTGTTTAACCTTTCAACTTTAAAACTAAAAAAATATATACCTAGGAGATAAGCTGTCCTACAGGCTTTATGAAATGTCACATTGTCCCTCTGTTATTTATTAACCTCATGCCAGGCATGGGAGCCAAGTGCCTTTCCATCATGAGCTCAGTGAAAGAGTTTTAGATGATGAAATACATCCCAGTAAAGCTTTATCCCTATGTCATTTACAGCTAGGTCAGGCCTTCAGTGTGTACTACCCCCATCAGCTACTAATGACCAAAACAATAGCTAATGTGCGAAGCTAATTAAATTCCTAAGTACAACTATCTCTTTTACCATTCCAAATAACCCTATGAGATAAATATGCAATGCAGTGTGTGGCATGTAGAGAATGTTCTAGAACAACACTATTATTGCAGATGAGGAAACTGAAGTGTAGAGGTAAAGCAGTTAACCAAGTGAATCTGGAGCCCGGCTTCGGATGAAGCTCAGTCTGTAGCTTGCATGCCTAGCATGTATGTATCAGGTCCTGGAACAGACTCAACACAGAGATCAAATCAAAACAGATACAGTCAAACACAGAGCCTGTATGTGCTTCTCCCCCTCAGAAAAGTACTAAGAGGGTTACCTAAGGAAACAGTGACAAACGGGACCACAGTCTCATAGCCCCAATTACAGGGTATCCAAAACAGCTCTGAGAAAGCAACTTCTACCCAATATAAAAGCCACAAACTATATTTTGGGTAGTGAAGGAAAAGGGCAAGGGAAAGACCAGAAGGAAAACAAGCAAAGACGAAAGAAAGAAAAACTCACATCACATACAGTACAGGGTATATAGATCAGTATGTAGGCCTTAGTATTGATCATGGCTCAGCCCTCAAGGCCAAACTGCCTTCCAAACACAGGACCAAATAACTACCCCCAACATACCAAGGAGTATTCTATATGTACCACATTCTCAGAATAAAGACACAGAAACAACCAGGCAAAATATTCTCAAATTACTTTTTTTTTAAATGTTATTTTGAATGCTATACAAAATGCCAGGTTTCATTACAATTTCACACATGTATAGTAAGTATTGTATGTTGCTCATATTCATCTCATTATTCTCTCGGTTCCCTCTCCACTTGAATGTTAATAACATTTTTTTGTTCACTGCCGGAGACTGAAGTTGGCTCTGTGTATACTAAGCAAGCACTCTACCCCTGAGCTACACCCCCTTTCTGCAGCTTTATTCTCAGAGGATAACAATCATCTATCCTCAAATAAAACAAGGGATCCAAAACAAACAAACAAAACAAAAAACAAAGCTAAAAATGTCTGTCATTTAATTATGCCTTTGAGAACACAGCATTCAAACAGGAAGGTACTTTCTTCAGAGTAAATGAATCCTGCAGGGCAAAAATGTCTCTTTCAATTTCAGTATTATGTACACATTCCAAGATAGATCTTATCAATGTACTTTTCAGTGTTCCAAGCAGCCTATGAATGGGGAAAAAGATCTAAAGACATCTCGGGTCAGCTAAGACGCAGACTGGTTTCAAAGTAGCAAACCAGAAACTTTGAGAACAAGGGTCCTGAGACCCACCAATAGCCTCAAGCTGGGCATTGGAGATCCTGTTTTGGATTGTTTGTTTGTTTGTTTTTAATATGCAAGGAAAAGCAACTGCTTCCCTTCTTAAGAGATCAGCCAACAAAAGCTTACAACTTGGTGTTTAAATTTTTAAGTAGAGTAACTAATTTTTTGAAAGCTCCAAATGTTTAAAATTTGCGAAGGACAGAATAAATGCACATCTCAAATAGCATAGGCCCCCTGCTGTGTGACCCGTTGCAATTCAATTAGCCATTTTCCTAATCTTTTCGCTTTCCCCTTTCACAACGGAGGATGGGGAACACCTGCCTCGCTAGCTCACTGCTGCAAGCCGGTTGTCAGCAAGTGGAGATGCTGTCCGCCCAGGCCACTCACTCACAGTCCAGCAGCCCCCGGCTCCCCCTCTGGTCCAGCCCCAGATAGCAGCAACGAGTTCTAGCGCTCAGAGAAGGATGCTCGGGTGGCCGGCCCTGCCTGGGAGACCTCGGGGACACGCGCTCTGACATGACAGTCGCCGGTCGCGCCCCTCCGCCTCCGACCCGGCCCCGCGCGCCTCCAGCAGTCTCTGTCCCAGAGTCCCCGAGAGCCCCCAAGTGTCCCCGGTCCCCGACCCACACCCGAGCGCCCCTTCCCGTCCCCCAGGCGCTGCAGCCCTCCCGGCTAACAGCCAGATCCCGCCGCTCCTGCCTCGCCTCGCCCGATCCTCTCCCCAGGCCAGGCCTCCACTGTGTGGTCGCCGGGATGCAGACTCCTTACCCGGGAGCTTGAGCGCTCTGGACAGCACTGTCGCCATGGCGGAGGTCCCCCGTGCGCGTGCGCGCGCCGCGTCCTGCCGGGAAGTGTAGTTCGCTGCGGGCCGCGCGTGGGGCTGCGGGCGGGCGGGAAAGGTGTGACTTGCAGCGAGCACGGCTAGGAGGTGACGTCTGCTACCGCAGGTCACCGGCTGGGCTCTGTGCCAAGCTGAGTGGCTTGTGCCTCAGCAGGCCGTCCTACCTGTGCAGAGAGCCTAGAATGAACGAGCTGATAGTTAGGGGGGCTCGGGCTGTGAAGTTCAGTTCGCTTAGGTTTGGAATTGACAAACTGGATTTGAAGCCTACCTGCGCTATTTACTGGCAGGGCAACTGAGCTTTGGCTCTCTGTGCAGTAGTCAGTCAGTCGGCCTGACTGTTTTTGACACAAGGGTCTCAATGGAAATTGGCTTTGTAGTTGAGGATGACCTTGAACTCCTGGCCCTCCTGCTTCCAGCCCCCCAAGCCTCTGGTTTACAGGCAGGCGACACCACACTAGGTTTTATTAGGCAGGCGACACCACACTAGGTTTTATCTATCTGTATATCTATTTATTTAACGTATTTATGTTCCATCAGGTGTAGTTGTGAACGCTTTTCCTAGGCAGACAGATCTGCCCCGCAGCACTGGTGGCACGCCTTTAATCTCAGCACTTGGGAGGCCGAAGCAGTCGATCTGACTTCAAGGTCAGCTTGATTTACAGAGTGATTTCCAGGACAGCCAGGGCTACACAGAGAAACTCTTGTCTTAAAAAAAAAAATTAAAATTTATTTATTTATTTTTGAGATTATGTATGCAGTACAGAGTGGGATCATATTGGCTATGTAGTTGAAACTGTCCTGAAACTCCTAATCCTCCGGCCTCCACTTTGTAAGAGCTGAAACTACAGATATGAAACAGCACTCCAGGCTGGCTCTCTCCAAATGAAAAAGGATGCTATCTCCTTCTTGCTGAGAGAATTAATGATACCGTCCTTTTAAAGCACAGAGCTCCTGTGGCTCATTTCCCATCTTAAGTGTGGACTGAAGTGTGCTGAGGCTCCGATGTGGGTTTCTTCTCAGGCATCTAAATTATTTACACTCTACTGGCTGCTCCTAGTTTGCAAGGTAGGTCCCCCAAAAAGGAACCACCTTTGAAGAGAGTAAACTTAGCTTAAGAAATGCCATTTTGTATTCTAGTAGCCATAGAGATAAAATAGAGTTCAGTTCCACATTTCTGGCAGGGGCTTGCCCAGTTCTAGGAGAGAAGGAGCTGGACACTTGGGTGATCCAGGTGGGGTCCAAGACTAAAAGGAGTCTTCCATTTTAGAGAACTATGCAGAACTAAAGCAGACAGAGCCCTGAGAAAGAGTCCCTCACCCAGTTCCCAGAGACGATTGCTAGAAACTGCTGATCTCAGAGGGGCAGCATGACCTAAGTTCCAACTGCAGCACCCTGACCCTGCTATCTGACCACCAAATGTTCTAGTCAAAATACACCACCATCATTCCTGGGCCCAGATTCAAGGAGAAATTCCCCAGATTAGCTGTCAGCACACAACCTTGTACTAGAGTAACCCCAAATTGTGGTTTTTCCCTTTAAAAGTGGCTGTTAAGCTCCCCTCAGGAGTCCTTCCTGATCTTGCTATGGCAAGAGCTGGACTGGGTTCCCTGCCATGGTTTGTATTTACATCAATAAACCTTGCTATTGCATTCCGCTAAGTCCTTGTCTCTGGTGGTCTCTCCGGGGTCAGGACTTTGGGCATAACACCTTGCTTCTTACCCATGGGCACCAAGAGATCAGCATTTTTAGTGCAGGAATACTGAAAACATTAGTCAGCTAGAAACTGGAGCTTCTTATCTAGTCTGGTCTCTCTGGGGCTGCTGACGGTTGATAAGCAACTGCTCTCACAGTCAAAGTAAACATGCAAAGCACTGAGCACCTGAACTAGTGTTCAGTTGATGTCTTATTTTGTTGTTGTTTGAGACACAGTCGAACTATATGTGCACCAGGCTGGCCTGGAATTCAGAGGTCTGCCTGCCTCTGTCTCCCAAGTTTAATCCCCAAATTAAAGATATGTACCTCTACACTGGCTTATTATTAATGTTTTAATTTTTTAACTTACTAAGTATTAAATTAATAATCTTGGTGCTAGGGAGATGTTCAATAGCTAAGAGCACTGGCTTCTCTTCCAGAGGCCCCTGGGCTTAATACCCAGAACCCACATTGCAGCCAGAAGTTTTTTAGGGTTTTTTTTTGTTTTTTTTTTTCTGTCCTGTCTGGGCTGACTCAGTCTGGACAAATCTCTCCTACCCCTAGTCCCACAGCTGCTTATAAAATAATTATTCAGAGGCTTATATTAATTAAAAGCTGCTTGGTCTATGGTTCAGGCTCATTACCAACTAGCTCTTATAACTTGACCCATAGCCACTAATCTATGTATTGTCACGTGTTCTGTGGCTTTACTTGTGTTCCATTAAATCTTGCTTCCTGGGTGGTAGCCTGCAGCGCCTCCCTGACCCCACACATCTCCTTTATCTCTGCTTAGATTTTCCACCTATCTCTAAGCTGCCTTGCCACAGGCCAAAACAGCTTTTTTGTTAACAAATGGTAATAAAGTATTATTCACAGTATACAAAAAGACATCCCACATCACCCATGTGGCAGTTTACAACCATCTGTAATTCCACTGACACCCTCTCTGGCTTCCTCAGGCATTAGGCACATACATGGTACACAGCTATACCTGCAGGTAAAACAGCCATACACATGAAAAAAAATAAATTAATTTAAATGTTTAATAAAAGGAGTGAGCCACTTCACACTTAGTAATGTTAATAATTTTAATGACAGTGATTTATGTGTTAATTCTTTTTTTAATATCTATTTATTTGGTGTTCATATGTGTGTGAGTACATACATACTTTTGAAGACCAGTTCTCTCCTTACACTGTATAGTTGTCAGTGTCAGGAATTGAACTCAGGTCCTGACTCCAAGCACCTTTACCCAGTAAGCCATCTCATTGGCCCCTTCTGTGTTAATTCTTTCAGTGTTCTATAATAATTGAAATGTTTGCTGTTTGCCACTTCTCTGGATAAGATTAAAAGCCATATTTTATAGCAATGTAGGTCACCCAAGAAAAGAACACAAGTCATCACAAACCAGTAGCTGCTTGCCTGGTATCAGATCAGCTCATTAGAACATACTCAGAAAACTGAAGACTGATGTCAGTGACCCTGGAATGTGAAAAGGATGAATGACAGGAACAAGCATCTGGGACAGGCTGGTAGCTCAGAACAGTCAGGTTACACATGGAAGAGACCAGAGAAAAGTCCATACTGAAAAAATAAACCCAGGAGTGACCCTGCTTATGTAACTGAAATGAAATTGTAACATTACAGCTTGAAAACTTTGCAAACAGGCATGGTGACACATGCCTATAAAGTCAACACTCAAGAGGTTGGGGCAGTTTGGAGTTCCAGTTCAGTGCCAGCCTGGGTTATGTGAAGAGGCATTATCTCAACAGGCTCATGCCTTTAATCCTAATACTCAGAAGGTAGAGACAGGTGGGTCTCTGAGTTAGAAGCCACCTGGTCTACAGAGTGGGTGCCAGGAAACCCCATCTCAAGAAACAAAGGAAGAGGGAGTCCCTCAGTTTAAAAAAAAAGAAAAGGACCTGGCAGTGGTTCTCATCCTGTGGGTCGACCCATTTGGGGGTTGCATATCAGATATCCTATATATCAGATATTTACATTACAAGCAAAATTACAGTCATGAGGTAGCAATGAAATAGTTTTATGGTTGGGGAAAACTATATTAAAGGGTTGCAGCATTAGGAAAGTTGAGAACCACTGATCTAGGGAGGTGGTTCAATGGTAAAGTGCTCATGGCCAAGCATGACAACCTGCTTCAGATTGTCAGCACCCCATAAAAGCCAACCACCATGTCAGGTCCCTGTAACCCCCATTCTTGGTTGGGGGACAGGAGGATCCTGCCAGCCAGACCAGCAGAAACAGTGAGTTCCAGAGTCAGGGAGTATGCTGGTTAAGTGTTGTTGTTGTTGTTGGGCAGCTCAACTCATCTGGAAAGAGGAAACCTCGATTAAAAAAAAATGTCTCCATCAGACTGGCCTATGACCAAGCTTGTGGCCATTTTCTTCATTTATGATTGATGTGTGAGGGCCCAGCCCATTATGGACTGTACCACCCTGTGTGGTCCTGGGTTGTATAAGAAAGCAGGCTGAGCAAGCCATGGAGAGTAAGCCAATAAGCAACACTCCTCCTTGGCCTCTACTTAAATTTCTGTCTCCAAGTTTTTGCCCTGCTTGAATTCCTGCCCTGACCTCCTCTGTTGTAGAAGATTATTTTAAGGTATGTTACTTTTGTTGCATTTGTTTAACTCTGTGAAGTTTTGTTACTTTGTCTAGAATACCTGATGGTCTAATAAAGAGCTGAATGGCCAATAGCAAGGTAGGAGAAAGGATAGGCCGTGTTGGCAGGCAGAGAGAATAAATAGAAGGAGAAACCTGGGAGGAAGAAAAGGAGAAGGATCGAGAGAAGGAGGAGGATGTCAGGGGCCAGCCACCCAGCTGCATAGCAAGCCACTGAGTAAGATTTATAATAGTAACAGAACTGGAAAAACCCAGAGGCAAAAGGTAGCTGTGATAATTTAAAGTTAAAGAAAGCTGGCAAGAAACAAGCCAAGCTAAGGCCAGGCATTTATAAGTAATAAATATGCCGTTGTGTGTGATTTATTTGGTAGCTAGGTGACAGGTCCTCCAAAGAGCAAAAACCCTCAACATTCCCCCAGTAATTGACTGTAATCTGGGGGTTGTAAGATAAAATAAACATTTTCTCCCACAAATTGGTTTATTCATAGTGTTTTATCACAGCAATAAGAAACAAAGACCATATCTCAAAAAAAAAAAGGAGAGTGAGATAGATGAAGATACCCCAAAACAACCTCTGAGCTCTTTCCACATGTGCATGAATATATATCACACATAAAAATAAAAATTTAAATTTTGCTTTGTGTGGTTACTCAAGTGCCCCATGCACACCTACATAAATACACACACATTCCCCTTAATCTGTATGGTATTTCTGCTTTCAGCATCCCAGATACAGTCAAGAACCTTTCTAAGAGAAACAGATGCCGAGAGTTCATGACTTCCCTGCCCCAGTTTCTATTCATTTTGTTTGTCTTGTCCTCTCTTGTCACATTTTCTCCCTTTGGATATAACTACAGCTCAAATCAGGTTTCTCAAACTTAACCTACCTTGATTTTTTTTTTCAGTTTATTTCGTTATTTGTTCTTATGTGGGCCTTTGGGGGACAGAGTCTCATTCTAATCCAGGCTGGCCTGGAATTCACTGAGTTTGAGGAATGTGGGTCAATCCTCATGCCTCTATCTACTGATTTTTTACCAATTTAAAGAAAACTCCAGGGGCTGGAGAGATGGCTCAGTGGTTAAGAGCACCAACTGCTCTTCTGGAGGACCAGGGTTCGATTCCCAGCACCCACATGGCAGCTCACAACTGTCTGTAGTTCCAGTTCCAGGCAAACACTGAGGTAAATAAATAAATAAAGAAGTTTTTTGTTTTTTTTTTTTAAAAAAAAAAAAAAGAAAGAAAACTTCAAGTGATCACTAGAGGCACCAGAATCCTTGCCTTTGCCATAGAGGACACCTGTGAGTTTCTCTCTAGCTAGCAGGTAGACTGAATATCTTGGATGCCAAAACACCCACTGAAGTCACTGTAGGAAAAACAGATTTCCCAGGACTCCCTGGCTTCCAAACTTGGCTTGCCTCCAAGGAAAGTCAAAGAAAGGTGACTGGAGAGGGGTGGCCTAGAACAGCCTGTCATGCCTGAAACTGTGCCTACTCTGAATAGAGAATTCTAGAAATCACAACAGAAACCACATTGATCCCATGTGGGAGTTCCAATCATTTACAGAAGAGACCTTTATTTGTCATGTCTTCTCTTGTGACACTTGTGGTATCACTTTGAATCTCTAGAGTGTCCTGTACTTATGGGAGGACAAATCATGTTTTCTAATACTTCTTATTCTGCAGCCACTGAAGTGTGATTCGATCCTAATTAGTCTTATAATAACAATAAAAACCTTGAGTCAGAGATCAAGGGTGAAAGCTGAAAGACCAGAGAAGCAGAGCAGCAGCCACTAGAGACTTCTTACCTCTATGAATCCTCAGACAGAACGGGGCCAGATCCTGGCTCCATCCTCCTTATATTTCAGTGTCCTGTGCTGGGACTAAAGACATGCACCATCACTGCCACCCGGCTCTGCTTCTCTCTTAGACTGGTTCAATCTTTTGTAACCCAGGGTGGCCTTGAACTCCTCATCTTCCTGCTTCCTCCTCCCAAGCGCTGGAATTAAAGGTGTGAGCCACCACTGCCTGGCCTCTAGGGTTAACTAGCAGCTGGCTCTGCACTCTGATCTCCAGGCAAGCTTTATTTGTCAGAACACAAACAAAATATCATACAACAAGCCACCACAGGCATTTCTGTAGTGACCCTCCTAGTGAGCCCACCAGCAGCTGCTACCCATCACTCTTGTACGCTGGGACTGCCAGGTTCTCTGCCTCCTCCTGTACTGGATACAAGCCCTCCGATATCTCCCACAGATCAATACCTCACCAGGGTTTGGTGTTGTGAAGATGTGGAAGTCCTGTGATACAATGAAAACTGGAGAAGACTGGCTCCTCCCCGTAGGTTAGTTACAACTAGGAAATTACAAGCACCATCCTGCCTATTCTTTAAGGACAGAGTCTTCTCATTAGCGCTTTCCAATTTCAGCGGGTGAGTCAACCAGGAGAAAGTGACTACCATAGCAAACCTCAATGTTTCAGTGATTTTAGAGAACACAAATTCATTGCTGGTTAAGTCACACAGTAGGGGACAGGGCCGGTAACACTGAGGCTCCAAATGGATACAAGATCTCTTGTATCCATTCATTCCATGTCATTGAGGAGTCTTGTAGTAGGTTCAGGCACTTTTGAGCAAGACTTAGGTGTGGCTCTGAAGTTTTGAGGACCCCTGTAGCGGGTGTGGTCAGCCCCCTTTGAAGACCGGTTGCACACTGGCTGCCTAACCTTACTGTTTGTTCCTCTGTTCTAGGAAGGAGGATTGCTGCTGCTGTCTCCTGGAAGTTTCAATCCTTCAGGAATTGTCCTAAGGTTCAATCTTATATCAGTGAGTGTTTATATAACCCCTTAGTAAATATCAATCCTTTCATATAATCAATTGCCAGTGAATAATTCCTACAATATCTGATGCCCAATGTGGGACTATTCACTGGCAACTGGGCCTGAACTCTTTCCACATCTCAGGGCCTTGGAGCCCTCCTCTGAGCCACTGTATTCCAGCTCATGCTGTCCTGGAAGAAAAGAAGAATTGTTTAGGAAACATACACTCTGCTTCTGTTATGCTAAGAACTTCTCATATTTACAGAATATAGACTCAAGAGAATGTGGCAGCACACGTTTATAATTCCAGTGCCTGAGAGGCTAAATCGAGAGCAGTGTGAGGGTCAGCCTGGGCTATATAGTGAGTTCCTGGCCTTGTGAGTGCAGCATAGTGAGACTTGTCTCAAACAAGCAAGTAAAAGAAAGGTTGGGCCCTTGGTAATGGAGAAATTCCAGGCTTTGTTCTGCTAGAGCCTAAAGCCTTGTTTCTAAACTGAGTGTGTCCTCCTGGTTTAGGAGTTTGCCACTGTGTTTAAACAAAGCTGTCCCTAGGGGCTGGAGAGATGGTTCAGTGGTTAAGAACACTGGTTGCTTTTCCAGACAGACCCAAGTTCAATTGCCAGTGCCCACAAGGCAGCTCACTGTAACCCTAAGTCCAGGAGATCCAACATGCTCACACAGACAGACATGACATGCAGACTGAACAGAGTAAACTTAGTTCAAGAGACCCCATTTTGTATTCTAGTAGCTATTTTGTACTAAAATAGAGTTGTTTCACATTCCTGGCAGGTGCTTCCCAGTTCCAAGAAAGAATGTGCTTAGTGCTATCTAAGGACACCTGGATGATCTACCTCTAAGGCAGTAAAACTCACCAGCCACATCACCCAGGTGGGGTCCAGTAATGTTAAACTGTAAAAATTCTCTAAGCATGCGTTCATAGAGAACACACCTGCAGCCTTGACCCCCAAGTAACATTGCCTCATGGTCTTTGCCTATAAAAAGCTTGTGTATCTTGGGGTGCTCAGCTCTTCCCTGCACCGATCCCATGAGGTGCTGTGCAGAGAACAAGCTCCCTGCCTAGGCTTGTATCTCCGCTGACAATAAACCTTGCTGTTGCATTTCAGACATCTCTGTCTCCGGTGGTCTCTCTGGGTGATTGAGATTCAGGCATTACACAGACAAAATACTAATGCACATAAAATAAAAATAAATAATTATTTTTTTAAAAATTACTCCTTTAAAAAATTAAAATAAACTCGTTCCTAGGAACAACTCCTTCCTCCGGAGACAGCTTTCTGGAGACCAAGTATCATATTATATACTGGGGCTAAAGAGACAGAAACAGGAATCAGTAATAGGGGAGAGATCAGAGAAACAGAAAGCAAAGACCATAGGAAAAAAAAAAGAAGAACACAGAGATAGAGAGGAGCCAGAAGAGCAGCTCAGCAAAGAGCATGCCGGCCTTAAAGACAAGGAACCGGAGAAACCATCTTCCATCTTGCATCAGGAACTTGGAAGAGGGTGTTGGCCTGTGGTTTATTCACTTCTTACTGGGAACTGGAGTCTACCTGGAGGAGCACAGCTGTAGAAGACAAACAGGTTCCTCTTCTCAGACTGTCCTTTAATACATTAATTAAAAGCTCCTCAGCTCAGATTTGTACACACCTAGGTTTATCCAACCCAAGGCCTTTCTGTAACCTAGACTATTAAATGCTTTCTAGGCCCTGAGACTTAAACAAAGGCTTCTTATCAAGTCCCTAGGTGGAGACAAACGTATGAGAATACCAATATAATTAAGGACAGACTGACCCCAACCCACTGCTAACCACCCCCACAGGCACACACCCTTGCATTCACTGCTCATTCATCTGTGACACAGACACACTTGAAGTCATTATGTGGCTGTGATAGCTACCACCTGTGAACCTTTATCACCATGAGGGCCTATTGTTCAGGACACTTGTCAGTCTATCCTTGCAGTAGACTTCAGCTACTTTATCATCTTCAAAACATAATTAATTAGTTAAGTCAGTGATCAAGCAAATTAGGACTTGGATAGTTGTTTTCCAGGTGATTTAAGAGCTGGGAGCTAGAGGTCAGGACACTCAACACGTCTGTTCTCCCAGTTCGGAGGTTTGGCCCCACCACCGTGTCTCCTCCAGTAGGAGGCACCTGGTCCATTCTACTCTTGGGTTTTCTCTCCTGCCTTTTTTCCTATGCCCAGGTTCCACCTCCATCCACCTCATCAACTTCTTATCATGGAGGCAGCCACTGCTGTAGAATTGTCACACATTGTTTACATTGTTCTTCTAGGAGTAATCCATTTCACTGTCACAAGAGTCCTATGGTGTAGTCAGTCAATCCCAACCTTTCAATGAGGAACTAAAGGCTGATACTGTGTTAGATGAAACTGGTCACCCAATTCCATGAGGAATTTTATAAAGAGTATTCTTTCCTTCCTTTCTTCCTTCCCTCTCCCCCACCTTCTAGAAAGCATCTCATTGGAATTGCTCTGTAGACCAGGCTGGGTTTGAACTCAAAAGAGATCCACCTGCCTCTACTTCCTACCTCCTAAGTGCTGGGATTAAAAGTATGCACCACTATACCGGGCTATTCTCTTCAATCACTAGTTGCTGGGAACCGAGAGTCAATGTGATCACTGTCTCAAGCTACACCAGGAATTCAGGCCCTCAGGCAAGACTTAAATTAGGCTCCCTTTGCCCAGGCAACAAACAGGTGTCTCTCTTCTGGTTAGACTCCCAGAGAATAGGTGGCTCCTTCTCGGTTAGGCAATTGATAGATTTCCAAAGTAACACATCCTGTTTTAGCAGAACACCTTTTGACTGTGGAATGTCCTCACCCTATCTGTCTACGTGAATTTCTCCACCCTGAGTCCATATTTAACTGCTGGATGAAAAATAAAGTTTCGAGCCTTCATTAGAAGGTTTTTGTCTTGCCCTCATTTCTTTCGAGTTCTTATTCTGCATTTGCTTCGCCCCTTTTCTTCAGGGGGCGACCTTTGAAGACCCCACTGGCCAGAACAACTAGTAAAGACATTTTATAACACATGTGCTAAAATCTGCTCTCTGTCCTCCATAACTTAGAGTCAGCTTCAGAATCCATAGCTCAGCTGTCCAGCGAAGCGCTATTTGTTCACTTGGAAGCTGTTGGTGAGGCTAGAGAGATGGCTCAAGGGTTAGAGCACTGGATGCTCTCCCAAAGGACCTGAGTTCAGTTCACAACTACATCAGGTGACTCATAAACATCTGCAACCCTAGCTCCAGGGAATCCAGAGCAGCCTTCTGGTCTCTTTGAATACACACAAAGTATACATATACACACTGACACACTCATAAATAAATAATAAACAAATATAACACTAGGCAGATGTGATGCACAACTTTTATCCCAGCACTGAGATGCAGAGACAGGCAGATTTCTGTGAGTTAGTTCAAGGGCAGCCTGCTCTATAGAGTGAGTTCCAGGACAGTAAGGGCTACATAGAAAAATCCTGTCTAAAAAGCTAACTAAATAGGTAAATAATGAATTAACTAAATGACTAGGGGTGACTGTTGTATGAGGTTTCTGGCCAGGACTTTAGGGTCTAACCCAAAGTTTTGACTGGCAGTCTGGCAGTATCCAACAGAGACACACAAATGCTTACATTAATTTTATGCTGATTGACCTGGGGTCAAGGCATATAACTTGCTAACTCTTTACTCTTAAACTAGCTCATGATTCTTATGTGGCTTGGTACCTTTTCTCAGCAGCATTTCAACATCTTTCCTCTGTGTCTCCTGGCATCTCTGCGGGATCTCTGCTCTGTTCTGAGATTTTCCAGAGTTTTCTTAGTCTGGTAGTCCCACCCACACTTCCTGTTTGCCTCTGGCCAATCAGCTTTTTATTAAACCAGTAGGAGGGACAAATATTTACAATGTACTATAATCCCACTACAGGTGACACATGCCCTTAATCCCAGCACCCAGGAAGCAGAGAAATACAGAAATCTGTAAATTCACAGACAGCTTAGTCTATATACTGAGCTGAAGGATATCTAGGGCTACATAATAAGACCCTATCTCAAATTTTTAAAGTTATATGTGTATATATGAACAAGAAGTCAAGTAAATAAACAAATATCCATGGTCTTCAAACCTAGAATAAATGAAAAATAAGTATGCCTAATTTCATGGCATATATAAAGTCACTGAACTATAGTCCCTGTAGATTATATATAAATTACTCTACCTGGGCATAATGGCACATGTCTTTTATTTCTAGCACATAGGAGATGGAGACAAATGGATCTCTGTAAGTTTGAGGCCAGCCTGGTTCCCACAGCTAGTTCCAGAACAGCCAGGACTAAGATAGACCCTGTTTCAAATAGCAACAACAAAAATTTTCTTCCTCTGAAAAATATGTACTTATTTATCTATCTATTTTTAGGACTTGTCTTTGAAATCATGAAACGCTGTTCTCTCACTCCAGAGACTGTATGTCCTCTCTCTCCTGGATAGAAGGATAGAAATACGAGTGCACAGATGAACCCAGGAAAGCCTGTCTACTCAGATCCTCTTGGCCTCTGACTCCAGAGCCTTCCTCTTCCTCCTTTTGTGTGGAAAGAGCTGCCTACTACACAGCATTACACAGAGAAGTTATTTATCTCCACCCCTACACAAGAAGGTGAGGGAGGATAAGAGAAATCGTTTTCTATGACCTGCCTTGGGCAACGTGAATCCTTGGCTTCTCAGATTCAGGATGGGGAAGACCAAGGACAAAAGGCAGGTGGTAGGGAGAAGATCAGAAACACCTTGGTTCTGAGGCTGCTTCCAAAGACCTCTGATTCAAAGCTCTCAGTATGTCAGAGCACCATGATTTGGAGACTCATTTTCTGGCCTCCAACAGCATCAGAACAGAGTAAGAACCTAATCTCTTGTTTGACTTTTGACTTCACTCCAGGCTGTGAGCAAGCTAGACAAACACTAACAACTGAGCTACATCCCTATCCCCAATGCTACCTGTTCTTAAGTTATGATTTAAATAAAGATATGAAGGAGGAAATGGGCAAGTAATTATTTCAAAAAAAATTTTAAAAACTTCTGTAATTTTTTGTGTTTGTGTGTGTTACTGGGGTTTAAACCTAGGGTGTTAGGCATGCTAGGCTACTGCTTTGCTTTGAGTTATATCCCCAACCACTTTCCTTTATCTTTAACACAATGTAATACTTGAACTGTCTACCTACCCAGTGAACCCCAGGCCTTCTCAGTGAATCCAGGCTGGCAATTTCAGACCAAAGCCTCCATAGAGGAGCAGAGGAGGCCCAAACTCTGGGCATTATGTTTCAGGGCATGCTATACGTTGTGCTTTGCTACTTCAGGTTTTTATGTGCACCCCCTCCCCAGTACCTGAGATCAGCTGGGTATGAAGGTACTGTAGCAAACTGCAATGAAATGTCCCTTCTCAGGGTGACTCAGAGGGGTCTTTCGTCCTGCCACCACCCATGGCCCATGAATTTAGTGTTTCACTTAACATCAAACTGTGTGGGGGAAGTCTAACAGGAAAGAAATTCCCAGGTCTATTACTTGCACCGTCATCCCACGTCATTGTCACACAGGTCCAGGTTAGCCCTTAGTGTGAGAAAATTTCTGTTTTGTAGTAGGGGCTTAAAAACCATAAATCACACCCACACATCTCTCTTCTTTCTCTGCTTGAGAATGTGGTCCCATGTAGTTTAGGCTGGCCTCAAACTTGATATATATCCCAGGATGCCCTCCCAATATGTCTCCCTGGCTGGGATCAGTAAAAAGACAATGTAACTGGAGTTACTGGGACCCCTCCCATCATTGACATATTCTTGCAGCTCTTTCTCCAGTGCCCTAAAGACTGGAGTTCTTGTTCTCATTTGGAAGAACAAAGTCTGTTCTCCTGGGCCAGCCCCGAACAGGAAGCACCATAGAAAAAGAGCTAGTTTGTGAGAGTTTTGTGTAGAGAGCTGCGTACAGCCACACCGTAAGATGGCGCTGGCCTTGAGCACTCTCCCTGGTAAACAACTCCATATTTGGCTAGGCCAAAGGATCTGGCTTGCTTCCGCGTATCTGAGCCTATTGGTGATGCCCACGTGGCTATCTTGGATTGGATGCCCTGAGGGTATTTAGCTAAGAGCAGGCTTCCCCCCAGGCAGT